>JAWPHD010005061.1:0-171836 GCA_037043455.1 Cyrtodaria siliqua
TAAATAGAAGTGTAAGTTTCCTTGTTTTCGTCTTATTCTAACAAAGGTTTAAATATATATATTATTGGTGGAATGTTATCAGCAATGTATTGTATATGTATATATATGTAATAATATTATTAATGCAGTATCATTTTGACTTCAAAGGGACACAGATATGAACATATAAATAACACAGCAATATCCTTATAATTAATATTAATGACTAAAAAACGCAAGATATGGGTAAAATAAAACACTAACGGGACGCCGTGAGTTGTTTTTTAAAAAAAATCAAGATTGCCGTGTGTCCCTTTAAACTCAAAATGATACTGGATTAATCAATTGAAGTGCATACATGTATTGTAATGCCTGAAAAGCTACAAAATAGCCGTGTGTTAAAAAAAAGTAATACATTCCTATCTCTGCTTGTGAAAACGATGCTGACTATTGGTGTAAACGCTTTTATTTATTTCCAGAAAATTACAATGAAGTACGTCATTCTAGCGACAGTCATTGGCATTGTCTTCGGGTACGTTAACCTTTAATATCATATAAGTAGATACTAACGAATATTTCATGGATATCCGATAAAGATCGGGAATTCCAACACGATGTATAATTGTTTTATCGGATCCGAGGCTCTGCCGAGGTTCCGATTAAAACAATAGACTGCTACACAGCTTTTAAATATAAACGAATTTAAAAGTCCGCCATTATGTTTACTTGCTTGTTTTATAGGCGTAGCCATTTTCACAGTTTATAGATATCCCGCCACCTTAATTCCTTTATATGTAAGTGATGTAAACAATATGGAGTGAAATCCCAATTTTATAGAACGTAGATCAGATGCCTGGCCACGATCGTGATTGGAATGCGCTTTATTTAACCGTAATTTCGGTCTTTGAATGTCGCTTGTTTGATTGAAACGGTATATGCGCAGTGAAGCAGTTTAGTAAAATTATACCGAGGGCTGAAATTTCCCAATCTGAACCCATGATTGATTCTTTTTCCTGCATATCATTTACATTCTGCGCGTTGACGTCGCCAACTACGAACGTTTTGCATGTTTATGTATACAATGACGCCATGCAGCTGTCATTGTTGATATCAGCGCGCGATTTCAGTGTATGTTTATGGTTGACAGTTTCAGTTGCATGTTCAATAAACGTACGCCTTTTAAACTAGGCCCCATAAAAGAATTAATTTAATTATTGTTAATGAAATGGTTTGGTCGGGAAAACTCGACGACTCGGATAGTTTCATTTATTTTAATTTATATGACGCTTTAAGTCTATACTATGTTCGTGTTTTGTGTTGTGATCACATTGTTTAATAATATGTTCAACTATTAGCATTAAATTAATGCAATAAATGCGTCATACTTTTTTAATACAATTTTAAAAGATGTCAATTCTCAGCTTATATGAGTTGAAAACTTTTGTTATATTATGGATTATTATTTTTTTCTTTTTACGTCCATAAACTTGCAAAGATTATGTGTGTTGTTATTGGCTGTTCATTCGATTTTTCGAATTGTATTACAATAGGGCTTGTATAATGGTATTGTTTGACATATATTATTCTATGATTTTTAAAATGATCGCTTTGTATTATATAGTGATATTCATCTTCAATATTTGTATTATTATTATTATTATTGTTATTATTATTATTATTATTATTATTATTATTATTATTATTATTATTATTATTATTATTATTATTATTACATAGTGTACATAACCGTTCATTTACAGGAATGCCTGACCACTTCCCAACTTCAATAGCAATAGGAGCCTGTGGTTTCTAGTTCTAAATGCTTTGATAACTCTACATTTATATAAAGCAATGAAAAACACGTATTTAACTTGAATTCTTTTTTAAACAATATATCATTAATAATATTTGACGATCTACTGATAACATCATTCCAGTTTTGAATGAACTGATCGTTTAGCTATTGCTTAAAAGACAGTGCGAACCAATTCCGATTTATTTCATATTGGGATTGCCAAATATTACCATAGCCATTTGAATAAATGAGTTGCTTCATATTATCAACCAAGTTGGACTTTAGTTTGCCTTGGAGTCTCTGACTTGAAATCAATTGCCCCTCACCGCTGTGGGTTCGATCCCTCATGGGCCTAGGCATCTGTATGTGAGGAAGCTATCCAGCTGGCTTGCGAAACGTCGGTGGTTTTACCAGGTGCCCGCCCGTGCTCGAAAATTGCCCAGAGGTTCACCTGGGGTCATCGTCCACCAATGGAAGCTGGAAAGCCGCCATATGACCTTAGCTGTTGGTGCGACTACAAAATACAATTCAATTCAATTGAGTTTGTCTTGTTTGTGTATGTCTTGTTTGTGTAATCTATGCAAGACGTTATATTGTCATTGTATACATTTGCATTATCTTCATTGGTATGGATGGGTTGTTAATTCATTCAATTTATCAGAAGTACTGCGTGTAGTAGGCGTTTTTAGGAGCACATTCAAATTAGCATATAGTAAAACTGTTTGTAATAGGTCTCATAGTTTATTTGCATGCAACTTACCATATATGGTTTATGGCGGCATTCTTGGTAGCGGTAGCTCTCCCAGTATTCAAATATATGTGTATGTGTATGGTTAAGATGTGTATGTGTAATATATGTGTATATGTATGTGTATGGTCGTCAAGATGTGTATGTGTAATACATTTGTATATGTATGTGTATGGTTAATATGTTTATGTGTAATACATGTGTATATGTATGTGTATGGTTAAGATGTGTAATGCATGTGTATATGCATGTGTATGGTTAAGATGTGTGTGTGTAATACTAATGTATGTGTATGGTAATACATGTGTATATGATTGTATGGTTAAGATGTGTATGTGTAACACATGTGTATATGTATGTGTATGGTTAAGATGTGTATGTGTAATACATGTGTATATGTATGTGTATGGTTAAGATGTGTATATGTAATACATGTGTATGTCTATGTGCATGGTTAAGATGTGTGTGTGTTATACTAATGTATGTGTATGGTAATACATGTGTATATGATTGTATGGTTAAGATGTGTATGTGTAATACATGTGTATATGTATGTGTATGGTTAAGATGTGTATGTGTAATACATGTGTATATGTATGTGCATGGTTAAGATGTGTATGTGCAATGCATGTGTATATTATGTGTATGGTTAAGATGTGTATATGTAATACATGCTTATGTGTATGTGCATGGTTAAGATGTGTATGTGTAATACATGTGTATGTGTATGGTTAAGATATGTTTGTGTAATACATGTGTATGTGTATGTGTATGGTTAAGATGAGTGTTTGTAATACATGTGTATATGTATGTGTATGTGTATATGTATGGTTAAATGCGTGTTTGTAATACATGTGTATATGTATGTGTATGTGTATGTGTATATGTATATGTATGTGTATATGTATATATATGTGTATGTGTATGTGTATGGTTAAGATGAGTGTTTGTAATACATGTGTAAATGTATGTTTATATGTATGTGTATATGTATGTGTATGGTAAGATGAGTGTTTATAATACATGTGTATATGTATGTGTATATGTATGTGTATATGTATGTGTATGGTAAGATGAGTGTTTGTCATACATATGTATATGTATGTGTATGTGTATGTGTATATGTATGTGTATGTGTATATATATATATGTGTAAGTATATCTGTATATGTATATGTGTGTGTATGTGTATATGTATGTGTATGTATATATATATATGTGTGTAAGTATATGTGTATATCTATATATGTGTGAATCTGTATGTGTATAGTTAAGATGAGTGTTAGTAATACATGTGTATATGTATGTGTATATGTATCTTTATATGTATGTGTATATGTATGTGTATATGTATATGTATGTGTATATGTATGTGTATGGTTAAGATGCGTGTTTCTGATACATGTGTATATGTATGTGTTTGTATGTATATATGTAAGTGTATGTGTATGTGTATGTGTATGTGTATGTGTATGTGTATGTGTATATGTATGTATATGTATGGTTAAGATGCGCGTTTTGAAAGCAGTGTTTAGTAAATGGTACGCTTCCTCTTAGACTTTTTGCATCGAGTTTTAAACGTATATGGTTTTGGCAGCGCACTCAATTCTCATTGTGCATTCACACCGTTATATAACGTTACATTGGGGATTATCGTGTACGCTGAGCTAGAATACAAATTAGAGTAATTCTCATATGCTCTCTATATATGCTTCACTAACGGACAGAGTACGTTTAACAAGCGCGTTAGACATTTCCTAACCTATTCCTATCTTTCTCTGTCTCTATCTCTCTATCTCTCTCTCTCTATTTCAGTGCAAATAATCAGTGTTGGAGTGTGGACCAGATCACAGATGCAGTTATTAAAAAGGCAGACCATAACATGGATGGAATACTGCAACAGTCGGAACTCCTCGAAGAATTGTTCGTAGAGTGGAATCTCGGAAGTATGCCGTATATGTGAATTAATTAATTAAAATTATAAAGTCTAATGTGAACGGTCAACAACTTTAATTTTTGAGCATCGTTAAAACACGATTTATCGAAATAGTTTTAATTTGCAAGGATTATTATTTTATTGCTGTTATTATGACATCAGAATTATGAAAACATGAAATCATTTGAAATTTAAAGAAACAAACACTGATAGCTAAAGCAATAAAATTATTGTTTTTGCTGCTGCTGCTGCTGCTGCTGCTGTTGCTGATGTTGCTGTTGCTGTTGCTGTTGCTGTTGCTGTTGTTGTTGTGTGTACCAAAGAGAAGTATACATGTAAAAGTACAATATAGCAACGTATATGTTCATGAGTAACGTTATAATTATTATGTAGATGATTCGAGTCTCTCCTACCATGACTTCACGACAAATTGGATGCTTCATTTCCACGATCACCATGACACTGCGCATGCGTTCTTTACCAACCTCGACTTGGATGGAAACAAAAAACTAACGATTGTAGATATAGCGGTGCATATTGTTCAGTATGACAACAATCCTCGTGAGTACAATACAAATGTGTTGCATTTATACTGAAGCGAAAAAGAACCGCAATTCGGGAATGTCCCCTATATATTGTAGGTATAATACGCTGCTGTTAATCGAATGGCACATGGCTACGTAAGACCTTTCTTTTCGGAAAAAAATACTAAAACAACAAATAACACAGAAAATGGTATTCTTTCGAAGTTTCATTATTGACAGAGTACGCGTTTGGCTCAAGCATGCGAGCAAACTTAGGATGTAAAATTTTGCAAAATCTTTACCTTAAATACAGTACTTGAAGTTTTTAAAGAGAAACTTCAACCACTATGATAAAAACGTGTCCTTTCTCTAACTAACTGCAACTTTAAAAAATCTTGCGATTTCTTTGGATATTATGTGGAATTAAGTGTGCAGTATATACAATATACAGCTGAAATTCCCGAGTTGCGTTACTTTTTCGCTTCAGTATATGTAGAGTGTAGATTATATACTTTTCGACAATGCTGCTTGACCGGGCTGAGAAAGCTTTAAACAATATATGTTATTGTTTGTGTGCCATTTAAAACGTTTACATTTCTATAAAATAAGAATCACAATATGCTGTGAAGTGAAATCAACACCATTAAGAAACCGAAAAGGGGGAAGCTGTTTATTGATCAACACATATAATTATATAGTTATCAAGTGTGTATTGATTATTCAAATACAGCATTATCTAATGTGTTTATATATATATATATATATATATATATATATATATATATATATATATATATAAAAGTATAAACATATGTATTAAACGGGAATTTGCATGTAAACATATTCAGGAGTTCTAATTGTATATTTTTTAAATGCAATTTCAATGGGATTCGCATAAAGGAACATAACGATATGTAATTCTCACAGACTGACCGACTGGACTCGTCTGATAACAGTTTTATATATAAAATGAAACACTAGAAATGCGTCAATGGGACACGGATGTCCCAGTGAAAACAATAAGTGAAAAACGCAAAATTCGACGAAAATACTCCGGTAATATAAGATGGATTTTGACGCCGAAACGATATGGATAAAATTGATTGAGAACGGATATTGGAAGTTAGTGAAATGGGTTATGACCATTTTGGAAGGAAAAGAAATGAGTTTTGGTTCATAACCCAGTTGTCTGTGTTTTTTATCACTGTAGAAAGTGAAGTAAGAAACTTCAAATTGCGGATCATGAATGAATGAATGAATGGTGTTTTACGGCACAAAAATAGGCCATACTGTGCGCAAAAACTGATGAAAGATGAAGTAGTAAATAAAAACCAATGTAAATATATAAAGATAAAACTATTTACAAATAAGGGAGGATATATAAACTATGTATAAATGTAAATCAACAAATGCCCGTCAACGGGTGTAAACAAGTAAATAAATATAAGAACATATTATAATGATTTATAAAGTCTGATTATTATAATGATTTATATAGTCCGATTTCTTTCAGGAAATCTAAAACAAGACTAAAATCTATAGTATCAAACAACTCTTTCATACTATTAACATTGTAGTACATATGACGCATATGATCAAAGTATACACATTCCAACAATATATGTTTGACCGTTAACGGTGCAAAGCAGGGTATGTATTCTGGTAATTGCTCACCTTGTAATAAATATGAATGAGTATAACGTGTATGCCCTATCCTGCACCGGGCTAGGACAACTTCTTCTCGACGAAGAATGCCATTCTCCGAGTAACGGTTTAATTGAATGGAGTTTATTGTTAACTGACAAATCCCAAGCGGCTTGCCAAGAGTCACGAATATATGTGTTAATACAAGTTTTAAAATAGGTATAAGGTAATTTGGCATTAGATATGTAAACGTCATGCTGCTTTAGCAGCACTATCAGCTCTATCATTACCACGTATTCCTACATGGCTTGGAAGCCAGCAGAACATAATAACATTATTAACTATAAGAGAATTGTACTTTTGTAAAAGTTGAAGCACAAATGGGTTATCATGTTTCATATTACCCAGGGCTTGAAGAGATGAAAGGGAATCAGAAAAGATTACAAAATAGTCATCATCAGATTCCTGAATATAGTTCAGTTGCCTTAAGTTCAGCTGAAAAGATAGAGGCCTTGTCAGGCAGGCGGCTCTTTATGCTGTGTTTGTGAACAACAGCTGCTGCAGCTACCTTATCTCCATCTTTAGAACCATCCGTGTATACATGATTTAATTTCATTAAATTTGCTTTGAAAGACAGTAGGGTCTATATTGGATTTGTTACTTTTACAGAGATCAAAAATAATTGTTGGTGTTTGCAAAGTCCACGGTGGAATTTGTGGTACTTTGTATTTGGCAATCAAATTTAGTTCGATTTCAGTGTCTCTTAATTTTGGTTTAATACGAAGACCAAATGGTCAAATGGCCTTCGGTTTTCGATGAAAAAGAGGTTCATAACTAAGATTAAAAGCAGTATCAAAAGTTGAGTTTGAATGGTTAGATTGTAATTTAATGGCATACTGAAGGGCTAATTTGTCCCGTCTATGAGACAGTGATAGTTCATTAGCTTCAACATATAGACTTTTGGCTGGTGATGTACGAAAGGCACCTAAGGCGAGTCGTAATCCTTGATTATGTATAGGATCGAGCATCTGCAAGTATGACTTGCGAGTCGATCCATATAGTAGTGAGCCGTAGTCAAGCTTGGATCTGATAAGAGATTTATAAAGTTGTAAAAGTACTTAACGATCCGCTCCCCAATTAGTGTTTGCAACAACTTTAAGTAAATTAAGAGCTTTAAGGCACTTGGCCTTCAAGTATTTAAGGTGTGGTATAAACGTTAATTTACGGTCGAAAATAAGACCAAGGCATTTTTTCTCATCCACTACTGGTATTGGTTACCCATCCAGTGTTAGATGAGGGTCTTCATGATGGTCACGTAGTTGACAAAAGTGCATACACTTAGTTTTAGATTTAGACAATTTAAAACCATTTTCATCAGATCAGATCTGAAGTTTATTGAGACATTGTTGAAGTTGTCTCTCAGTAGTGTTAACGTTTTTTGCATGATAACATATAACAAAGTCGTCAACATATAGAGAGCAATCCACAACGGGATTGATGCATTTAACTATACTGGTAATTTTTATATTACAAAGGGTGACAGAGAGTATGCTGCCCTGTGGCACACCCATCTCCTGTTCATGAATGTCGGAGAGGGTTGAACCCATTCGGACACGAAACTGTCTATCATCTAAGAAATTATCTATACAAATTGGTAATCGGCCTCTAAGACCAAGGTCATAAAGATCATTCATGATACCGTACTTCCATGCAGTATCATAAGCTTTCTCCAAGTCAAAAAATACAGCGACTACATGTTCTTTCTTTACGAAAGCTTCCCTAATAAATGATTCAAATCGAATGAGATTGTCTGGTGTGCCTCGTTGGCACCGAAATCCACTTTGATACTTTGTTATCAGTTTGTTGAACTCCAGGTACCAAATGGGAACTATCAAAACATATGAAACTGAGAATGGGAATTTGGATAATATGAGTCAAAATTTCTATTTTATCGAAGTGGTGAAAAAAGGCAAACCCGAACTGCGAAGGTTTTACACCTCGGTAGCTGCTTTCATATTTTTTGTAAACAGGTTTTATTGCATACTGTTTATGTTTTTTCAGATGATGGTGAAATCCAAGAGGCAGAGTTCAGAACATTTATGCATGCGGTGAGTATAACGATATTTGCTGGTCTTATGACACAATGGAAAACACAATATAATGTATCGATCCGCCATGCAAATCAAACAAGTATCTGACCTGTCAAAATCGCATCAGGCTTTAGGCATTTATACGTACCTATTTACACGTGTATAAATCAAACAAGCCTTATAAACTAAACAATAGAACACAAGGTACATGTCTGTGGCAAAACTGAGCTTGGACAAAGGTTTCCAAGTTATGACCCAGGGGCTATTTCCCCAGGGTGGGGACGGACCCCGGGACCAGTGCTGGTTGGATGGTTGTATCCGTCTGTTTATGCCCAGTTCGTGTACTTATGGTTTTCGTTTATTATCTGTTGAAGCCACATTGATTATTTCAATATATAACTTTACCTTTTACATCGACTAAATGTGGTACATCAGGTATTTTCTAGAATAATGAATCTGAAATTTTAAATATTTTAAATTTGTGACTATATCATGGCAAAAGTTAAATATCGATTAAAATTTGAATTCATCGTAGATTTTGAATGGAATCGAGCGTAAAATATGCTTATATATTAAGTCTGTTGCGTAATCTGGGATAGCACATCGTACTGTTGAAAATAAATTTCATTTTTTAATATTTGTAGTAGCAGTAGTAGTAGTAGTAGTAGTAGTAATTGAATTGAATTAAATGTTGTTTAACGGCTCATCAACACAGTATAAGTTATTGAGAGCCGCCCCAGAGAAAGGGGGAGGATACACAGTAATCCGGGAACCGTGCCCTACTCTTATTATCGAATAGATTCCTATGGTTCTTTAACGTGTTTAGAGGATAGACCGATACTCTTGACCGCCCGGTTTACGTCCCCATCCGACGGACGAGGCTAAACTCAGTGGCACTGCAGTAGTAGTAGTAGTAATAGTAGTAATAGTAGTGGTGGTAGTGGTAGTGGTGGTGGTGGTGGTGGTGGTGGTGGTGGTTATTATTATTACCTTTATTTTTATTATTAGTAGTACTTTATTTTTATTATTAGTAGTAGTAGTAGTAGTAGTAGTAGTAGTAGTAGTTGTTGCTGTAGTAGAAGTAGTAGTAGTAGTAGTAGTAGTAGTAGTAGTAGTACTCTTGGTTTTATTATTATTATTATTATTCCAGGTCCACCCCGACTCCCATCAAAATGGCGGCCATAATGGATGCTAATACCACCTACCGTATGGGATCTATATTGACAATAACAGTGTGCTATATGTCAGCGTATATATGTTCTGTTCTGTTCTGTTCTCTAATGGCTGAACATTTAAAATTAAAAAAAGTTACATATATCTCTATATATCATTTGTTTTTCTTTTCGCAACTTTGGCAAAACATTATGAGTGTTAGATGTTCTAATATGATATGAGTTTGTTGAAGCCAAGTTAGCGATTTACGTATATGGTAATATATAGAGAATGCTACATGAGTGCGTGTTCGAAGGGACATGAGGGCGATTTGCAAGAATGAATTATGGGTGTTAATCCAAATACGAATAACACCATATTAATGTGATTCAGTTTCATGTTCAATGTGCATATGCATGTATGTATGAATGTAGGCTTCGAGATCCGTAGAATGTACGGATGGCGGGAGGTGTACAGTACTGGTTCTACCCAGGAAAAGTTGTTGATATGCAAATCGACCGTCATATATAACATTACATGTATTGAAAATGACGTAAAACACCATACAAACAAAAAAAATATTGTTAATGAAATAGGTTTGTCTGGAAAACTAGGCGATTCGGCAAGTTTGTGTTGCATGAATCATTAATATTAATTCATATGCTGCTTTAGTGCTCTAATAAATTCATGTTCTGAGATCGAAGAACGCTTTATATAAATGATATGTACAACTGTTAGCAATATAACCCCCATTTAAAACAATGATTATGATATATCAACAAAAATCAGCCTAGTCGTCTAATAATCCAGATCAAGCATTTGTCATAAACAATAATTAAATCAAAGGTAACATGCGGCTTAACTAAATGCATAAATATGCACATTTATACGAAACTGAAGCACATTATGAGAGTTTTGCACATTAAGAGGGTTTTTATTTGTATTTGGATCACCAGTCACTCTTCCAGATCGCCGCCGGTCCCTTTAATATTAATTTGGATAAAAGTCGGTGTCAATAAACCATCTAACACGGGAAACTGTGACTTCGTTAATTATACACGGTTATAACACATGAAACTGTGCTTTCGTATGAAATGAGATGGTGAGTTGTCCATCGTCCGTCATTCGTGCGTCCGTTAACTTTTGCTTCAAACAACACCTCCTCGGAAACTGCTCTGTAGAATTTGACGAAACTTCATAGGAAGCATTCTTGCATAGTCCTCTCTCATATTTATATAAATCGCATCGATCCGGGAACAAATGTGGCCGCCGTTATTAAAAATAAAACATTCTTTAGACAATTTCTTCTCAGGAACCCTTGCGTAGAATTTGAGGAATCTTGCGTGGTCCTCTCTCAGATTTATGATTATCATCCCGATCCGTCAACATGGACGCCGTTAATGAAAAATAGAAACATATTTAAACTTCTCAAGAACTGTTGGGTATAATTTGACGAAACTTCAAAGGAAGCATTCTTGCGTGGTCATCTGTCAGATGTATACAAATCATCCCGATCCGTCAACAAATATGGCCGCCGTTACTAAACATATACAACTCTTTTAACGACTTCTTATGAATCGTTTTGTAGAATTTGATGAAAATGCACAGAAAGCATCCTTGTGATGATCCTCTCTCAAATGTATATAACTCATCCCGATCCATCAACAAATATGGCCTCCGTTACTAAACTTATACAAATCTTTTAACGACTTCTCATGAACCGTTTTGTAGAATTTGACGAAAATTCACAAAAAGCATCCTTGTGATGATCCTCTCTCAAATGTATATAACTCATCCCGATCCATCAACAAATATGACCGCCGTTACTAAACTTATACAATTCTTTTAAAGACTTCTCATGAACCGTTATGTAGAATTTGACGAAAATGCACAGAAAGCATCCTTGTGATGATCCTCTCTCAAATGTATATAACTCATCCCGATCCATCAACAAATATGGCCGCCGTCGCTAAACTTATACAAATCTTTTAACGACTTCTCATTAACCGTTATGTAGAATTTGACGAAAATGCACAGAAAGCATCCTTGTGATGATCCTCTGTCAAATGTATATAACTCATCCCGATCCATCAACAAATATGGCCGCCGTCTCTAAACTTATACAAATCTTTTAACGACTTCTCATTAACCGTTATGTAGAATTTGACGAAAATGCACAGAAAGCATCCTTGTGATGATCCTCTCTCAAATGTATATAACTCATCCCGATCCATCAACAAATATGGCCGCCGTTACTTAACTTATACAATTCTTTTAAAGACTTCTCATGAACCGTTATGTAGAATTTGACGAAAATGCACAGAAAGCATCCTTGTGATGATCCTCTCTCAAATGTATATAACTCATCCCGATCCATCAACAAATATGGCCGCCGTTACTAAACATATACAATTCTTTTAAAGACTTCTCATGAACCGTTATGTAGAATTTGACGAAAATGCACAGAAAGCATCCTTGTGATGATCCTCTCTCAAATGTATATAACTCATCCCGATCCATCAACAAATATGGCAGCCGTTACTAAACATATGCAAATCTTTTAACGACTTCTCATGAACCGTTTTGTAGAATTTGACGAAAATTCAAAGAAAGCATCTTTGTGATGATCCTCTCTCAAATGTATATAACTCATCCCGATCCATCAACAAATATGGCCCCCGTTACTAAACTTAAACAAATCTTTTAACGACTTCTCATGAACCGTTTTGTAGAATTTGACAAAAATTCACAGAAAGCATCCTTGTGATGATCCTCTCTCAAATGTATATAACTCATCCCGATCCATCAACAAATATGGCCGCCGTTACTAAACTTATACAAATCTTTTAACCACTTATCATGAACCGTTTTGTAGAATTTGACGAAAATTCACAGAAAGCATCCTTGTGATGATCCTCTCTCAGAGGTATATAACTCATACCGATCCATCAACAAATATAGCCGCCGTTACTAAACTTATACAAATCTTTTAACGACTTCTCACGAACCGTTTTGTAGAATTTTACGAAAATGCACAGGAAGCATCCTTGTGATGATCCTCTCTCAAATGTATATAACTCATCCCGATCCAACAACAAATATGGCCGCCGTTACTAAACTTATACAAATCTTTTAACGCCTTCTCATGAACCGTTTTTTAGAATCAGAAAGCATCTTTGTGATGATACTCTTTCAAATGTATATAACTCATCCCGATCCATCAACAAATATGGCCGCCGTTACTAAACATATACAAATCTTTTAACGACTTCTCATGAACCGTTTTGTAGAATTTGACAAAAATGCACAGAAAGCATCCTTGTGATGATACTCTCTCAAATGTATATAACTCATCCCGATCCATCAACAAATATGGCCGCCGTTACTAAACTTATACAAATCTTTTAACGCCTTCTCATGAACCGTTTTGTAGAATTTGACGAAAATTCACAGAAAGCATCCTTGTGATGATCCTCTCTCAAATGTATATAACTCATCCCGATCCATCAACAAATATGGCCGCCGTTACTAAACTTATACAAATCTTTTAACGCCTTCTCATGAACCGTTTTGTAGAATTTGACAAAAATTCACAGAAAGCATCTTTGTGATGATCCTCTCTCAGATGTATATAACTCATCCCGATCCATCAACAAATATAGCCGCCGTTACTAAACTTATACAAATCTTTTAACGACTTCTCACGAACCGTTTTGTAGAATTTTACGAAAATGCACAGGAAGCATCCTTGTGATGATCCTCTCTCAAATGTATATAACTAATCCAAATCCATCAACAAATATGGCCGCCGTTACTAAACTTATACAAATCTTTTAACGACTTCTCATGAACCGTTTTTTAGAATCAGAAAGCATCTTTGTGATGATACTCTTTCAAATGTATATAACTCATCCCGATCCATCAACAAATATGGCCGCCGTTACTAAACATATACAAATCTTTTAACGACTTCTCATGAACCGTTTTGTAGAATTTGACAAAAATGCACAGAAAGCATCCTTGTGATGATACTCTCTCAAATGTATATAACTCATCCCGATCCATCAACAAATATGGCCGCCGTTACTAAACTTATACAAATCTTTTAACGCCTTCTCATGAACCGTTTTGTAGAATTTGACGAAAATTCACAGAAAGCATCCTCGTCATGATCCTCTCTCAAATGTATAAACTCATCCCGATCCATCAATAAATATGGCCGCCGTTACTAAACTTATACAAATCTTTTAACGACTTCTCATGAACCGTTTTGTAGAATTTGACGAACATTCACAGAAAGCATCTTTGTGATGATCCTCTCTCAAATGTATATAACTCATCCCGATCCATCAACAAATATGGCCGCCGTTACTAAACTGATACAAATCTTTTAACGACTTCTCATGAACCGTTTTGTAGAATCAGAAAGCATCCTTGTGATGATCCTCTCTCAAATGTATATAACTCATCCCGATCCATCAACAAATATGGCCGCCGTTACTAAACTGATACAAATCTTTTAACGACTTCTCATGAACCGTTTTGTAGAATTTGACGAACATTCACAGAAAGCATCTTTGTGATGATCCTCTCTCAAATGTATATAACTCATCCCGATCCATCAACAAATATGGCCGCCGTCGCTAAACTTATACAAATCTTTTAACGACTTCTCATTAACCGTTTTGTAGAATTTGACGAAAATGCACAGAAAGCATCCTTGTGATGATCCTCTCTCAAATGTATATAACTCATCCCGATCCATCAACAAATATGGCAGCCGTTACTAAACATATAAAAATCTTTTAACGACTTCTCATGAACCGTTTTGTAGAATTTGACGAAAATTCAAAGAAAGCATCCTTGTGATGATCCTCTCTCAAATGTATATAACTCATCCCGATCCATCAACAAATATGGCCCCCGTTACTAAACTTAAACAAATCTTTTAACGACTTCTCATGAACCGTTTTTTAGAATTTGACGAAAATTCACAGAAAGCATCCTTGTGATGATCCTCTCTCAAATGTATATAACTCATCCCGATCCATCAACAAATATGGACCCCGTTACTAAACTTAAACAAATCTTTTAACGACTTCTCATGAACCGTTTTGTAGAATCAGAAAGCATCCTTGTGGTGATCCTCTCTCAAATGTATATAACTCATCACGATCCATCAACAAATATGGCCGCCGTTACTAAACATATACAAACCTCTTAACGACTTCTCATGAACCGTTTTGTAGAATTTGACGAAAATTCTCAAAAAGCATCCTTGTGATGATCCTCTCTCAAATGTATATAACTCATCCCGATCCATCAACAAATATGGACCCCGTTACTAAACTTAAAAAAATCTTTTAACGACTTCTCATGAACCGTTTTGTAGAATTTGACGAAAATTCACAGAAAGCATCTTTGTGATGAGCCTCTCTCAAATGTATATAACTCATCCCGATCCATCAACAAATACGGCCGCCGTTACTAAACATATACCAATCTTTTAACGACTTCTCATGAACCGTTTTATAGAATTTGACGAAGATTCACAGAAAGCATCCTTGTGATGATCCTCTCTCAAATGTATATAACTCATTCCGATCCATCAACAAATATGGCCGCCGTTACTAAACTTATACAAATCTTTTAACGACTTCTCATGAACCGTTTTGTAGAATCAGAAAGCATCCTTGTGATGATCCTCTCTCAAATGTATATAACTCATACCGATCCATCAACAAATATGGCCGCCGTTACTAAACTTATACAAATCTTTTAACGACTTCTCATGAACCGTTTTGTAGAATTTGACAAAAATGCACAGAAAGCATCCTTGTGATGATCCTCTCTCAAATGTATATAACTCATACCGATCCATCAACAAATATGGCCGCCGTTACTAAACTTATACAAATCTTTTAACGACTTCTCATGAACCGTTTTGTAGAATTTGACGAAAATTCACAGAAAGCATCCTTGTGATGATCCTCTCTCAAATGTATATAACTTATCCCGATCCATTAATAAATACGGCCGCCGTTACTAAGCATATACAAATCTTTTAACGACTTCTCATGAACCGTTTTATAGAATTTGACGAAAATGCACAGAAAGCATCCTTGTGATGATCCTCTCTCAAATGTATATAACTCATCCCGATCCATCAACAAATATGGCCGCCGTTACTAAACTTATACAAATCTTTTAACGACTTCTCATGAACCGTTTTGTAGAATCAGAAAGCATCCTTGTGATAATCCTCTCTCAAATGTATATAACTCATCCCGATCCATCAACAAATATGGCCGCCGTTAATAAACATATACAAACCTTTAAACGACTTCTCATGAACCGTTTTGTAGAATCAGAAAGCATCCTTGTGATGATCCTCTCTCAAATGTATATAAGTCATCCCGATCCATCAACAAATATGGCCGCCGTTACTAAACATATACAAATCTTTTAACGACTTCTCATGAACCGTTTTGTAGAATTTGACGAACATTCAAAGAAAGCATCCTTGTGATGATCCTCTCTCAAATGTATATAACTCATTCCGATCCATCAACAAATATGGCAGCCGTTACTAAACATATACAAATCTTTTAACGACTTCTCATGAACCGTTTTGTAGAATTTGACGAACTTCAAAGAAAGCATCCTTGTGATGATCCTCTCTCAAATGTATATAACAAATCCCGATCCATCAACAATTATGGCCCTCGTTACTAAACTTAAACAAAGCTTTTAACGACTTCTCATGAACCGTTTTGTAGAATTTGACGAAAATTCACAGAAAGCATCCTTGTGATGATCCTCTCTCAAATGTATATAACTCATCCCGATCCATCAACAAATATGGCCGCCGTTACTAAACTTATACAAATCTTTTAACCACTTATCATGAACCGTTTTGTAGAATTTGACGAAAATTCACAGAAAGCATCCTTGTGATGATCCTCTCTCAAATGTATATAACTCATCCCGATCCATCAACAAATATGGCCGCCGTTACTAAACTTATACAAATCTTTTAACCACTTATCATGAACCGTTTTGTAGAATTTGACGAAAATTCACAGAAAGCATCCTTGTGATGATCCTCTCTCAAATGTATATAACTCATACCGATCCATCAACAAATATGGCCGCCGTTACTAAACTTATACAAATCTTTTAACGACTTCTCATGAACCGTTTTATAGAATTTGACGAAAATGCACAGAAAGCATCCTTGTGATGATCCTCTCTCAAATGTATATAACTCATCCCGATCCATCAACAAATATGGCCGCCGTTACTAAACTTATACAAATCTTTTAACGACTTCTCATGAACCGTTTTGTAGAGTCAGAAAGCATCCTTGTGATAATCCTCTCTCAAATGTATATAACTCATCCCGATCCATCAACAAATATGGCCGCCGTTAATAAACATATACAAACCTTTAAACGACTTCTCATGAACCGTTTTGTAGAATCAGAAAGCATCCTTGTGATGATCCTCTCTCAAATGTATATAAGTCATCCCGATCCATCAACAAATATGGCCGCCGTTACTAAACTTATACAAATCTTTTAACGACTTCTCATGAACCGTTTTGTAGAATTTGACAAAAATTCACAGAAAGCATCCTTGTGATGATCCTCTCACAATTGTATATAACTCATCCCGATCCATCAAGAAATATGGCCGCCGTTACTAAACTTATACAAATCTTTTAACGACTTCTCATGAACCGTTTTGTAGAATTTGACGAAAATGCACAGAAAGCATCCTTGTGATGATCCTCTCTCAAATGTATATAACTCATCCCGATCCATCAACAAATATGGCCGCCGTCGCTAAACTTATACAAATCTTTTAACGACTTCTCAAGAACCGTTTTGTAGAATTTGACGAAAATGCACAGAAAGCATCCTTGTGATGATCCTCTCTCAAATGTATATAACTCATCCCGATCCATCAACAAATATGGCAGCCGTTACTAAACATATACAAATCTTTTAACGACTTCTCATGAACCGTTTTGTAGAATTTGACGAACATTCAAAGAAAGCATCCTTGTGATGATCCTCTCTCAAATGTATATAACTCATCCCGATCCATCAAGAAATATGGCCGCCGTTACTAAACTTATACAAATCTTTTAACGACTTCTCATAACCGTTTTGTAGAATTTGACGAAAATGCACAGAAAGCATCCTTGTGATGATCCTCTCTCAAATGTATATAACTCATCCCGATTCATCAACAAATATGGCCGCCGTCGCTAAACGTATACAAATCTTTTAACGACTTCTCATGAACCATTTTGTAGAATTTGACGAAAATTCACAGAAAGCATCCTTGTGATGATCCTCTCTCAAATGTATATAACTCATCCCGATCCATCAACAAATATGGCCGCCGTTACTAAACATATACAAATCTTTTAACGACTTCTCATGAACCGTTTTGTAGAATTTGACAAAAATTCACAGAAAGCATCCTTGTGATGATCCTCTCTCAAATGTATATAACTCATACCGATCCATCAACAAATATGGCCGCCGTTACTAAATTGATACAAATCTTTTAACGACTTCTCATGAACCGTTTTGTAGAATCAGAAAGCATCCTTGTGATGATCCTCTCTCAATGTATATAACTCATCCCGATCCATCTACAAATATGGCCGCCGTTACTAAACATATACAAATCTTTTAACGACTTCTCATGAACCGTTTTGTAGAATTTGACAAAAATTCACAGAAAGCATCCTTGTGATGATCCTCTCTCAAATGTATATAACTCATCCCGATCCATCAACAAATATGGCCCCCGTTACTAAACGTATACAAATCTTTTAACGACTTCTCATGAACCGTTTTGTAGAATTTGACAAAAATTCACAGAAAGCATCCTTGTGATGATCCTCTCTCAAATGTATATAACTCATACCGATCCATCAACAAATATGACCGCCGTTACTAAACTTACACAAATCTTTTAACGACTTCTCATGAACCGTTTTGTAGAATTTGACGAAAATGCACAGAAAGCACCCTTGTGATGATCCTCTCTCAAATGTATATAACTCATCCCGATCCATCAACAAATATGGCAGCCCTTACTAAACATATACAAATCTTTTAACGACTTCTCATTAACCGTTTTGTAGAATTTAACGAAAATTCACAGAAAGCATCCTTGTGATGATCCTCTCTCAAATGTATATAACTCATCCCGATCCATCAACTAATATGGACCCCGTTTCTAAACTTATACAAATCTTTTAACGACTTCTCATGAACCGTTTTGTAGAATCAGAAAGCATCCTTGTGATGATCCTCGCTCAAATGTATATAACTCATCCCGATCCATCAACAAATATGGCCGCCGTTACTAAACATATACAAATCTTTTAACGACTTCTCATGAACCGTTTTGTAGAATTTGACGAAAATGTACAGAAAGCATCCTTGTGATGATCCTCTCTCAAATGTATATAACTCATCCCGATCCATAAACAAATATGGCCGCCGTTACTAAACTTATACAAATCTTTTAACGACTTCTCATGAACCGTTTTGTAGAATTTGACGAAAATGCACAGAAAGCATCCTTGTGATGATCCTCTGTCAAATGTATATAACTCATCCCGATCCATCAACAAATATGGCCGCCGTTACTAAACTTATACAAATCTTTTAACGACTTCTCATGAACCGATTTGTAGAATTTGACGAAAATTCACAGAAAGCATCCTCGTGATGATCCTCTCTCAAATATAAACTCATCCCGATCCATCAATAAATATGGCCGCCGTTACTAAACTTATACAAATCTTTTAACGACTTCTCATGAACCGTTTTGTAGAATTTGACGAAAATTCACAGAAAGCATCCTTGTGATGATCCTCTCTCAAATGTATATAACTTATCCCGATCCATCAATAAATACGGCCGCCGTTACTAAGCATATACAAATCTTTTAACGACTTCTCATGAACCGTTTAATAGAATTTGACGAAAATGCACAGAAAGCATCCTTGTGATGATCCTCTCTCAAATGTATATAACTTATCCCGATCCATCAATAAATACGGCCGCCGTTACTAAGCATATACAAATCTTTTAACGACTTCTCATGAACCGTTTTATAGAATTTGACGAAAATGCACAGAAAGCGTCCTTGTTATGATCCTCTCTCAAATGTATATAACTCATCCCGATCCATCAACAAATATGGCCGCCGTTACTAAACATATAAAAACCTTTAAACGACTTCTCATGAACCGTTTTGTAGGATTTGACGAAAATTCTCAGAAAGCATCCTTGTGATGATCCTCTCTCAAATGTATATAACTCATCCCGATCCATCAACAAATATGGCCGCCGTTACTAAACTTATACAAATCTTTTAACGACTTCTCATCAACCGTTTTATAGAATTTGACAAAAATTCACAGAAAGCATCCTTGTGATGATCCTCTCTCAAATGTATATAACTCATCCCGATCCATCAACAAATATGGCCGCCGTTACTAAACTTATACAAATCTTTTAACGACTTCTCATGAACCGTTTTGTAGAATCAGAAAGCATCCTTGTGATGATCCTCTCTCAAATGTATATAACTCATCCCGATCCATCAACAAATATGGCCGCCGTTACTAAACATATACAAATCTTTTAACGACTTCTCATGAACCGTTTTGTAGAATTTGACAAAAATTCAAAGAAAGCATCCTTGTGATGATCCTCTCTCAAATGTATATAACTCATCCCGATCCATCAACAAATATGGCCGCCGTTACTAAACTTATACAAATCTTTTAACGACTTCTCATGAACCGTTTCGTAGAATTTGAAGAAAATTCACAGAAAGCATCCTTGTGATGATCCTCTCTCAAAGGTATATAACTCATCTCGATCCATCAACAAATATAAACATATACAAATCTTTTAACGACTTCTCTTGAACCGTTTTGTAGAATTTGACGAAAATGCACAGAAAGCATCCTTGTGATGATCCTCTCTCAAATGTATATAACTCATCCCGATCCATCAACAAATATGGCCGCCGTTACTAAACTTATACAAATCTTTTAACAACTTCTCATGAACCGTTTTGTAGAATTTGACGAAAATGCACAGAAAGCATCCTTGTGATGATCCTCTCTCAAATGTATATAACTCATCCCGATCCATCAACAAATACGTCCGCCGTTACTAAACTGATACAAATCTTTTAACGACTTCTCATGAACCGTTTTGTAGAATCAGAAAACATCCTTGTGATGATCCTCTGTCAAATGTATATAACTCATCCCGATCCATCAACAAATATGGCCGCCGTTACTAAACTTATACAAATCTTTTAACGACTTCTCATGAACCGTTTGGTAGAATTTGACGAAAATGCACAGAAAGCATCCTTGTGATGATCCTCTCTCAAATGTATATAACTCATCCCGATCCATTAACAAATATGGCCGTCGTTACTAAATTTATACAAATCTTTTAACGACTTCTCATGAACCGTTTTGTAGAATCAGAAAGCATCCTTGTGATGATCCTCTCTCAAATGTATATAACTCATCCCGATCCATCAACAAATATGGCCGCCATTACTAAATTTATACAAATCTTTTAACGACTTCTCATGAACCGTTTTGCAGAATTTGACGAAAATTAACAGAAAGCATCCTTGTGATGATCTTCTCTCAAATGTATATAACTCATCCCGATCCATCAACAAATATGGCCACCATTACTAAATTTATACAAATCTTTTAACGACTTCTCATGAACAGTTTTGCAGAATTTGACGAAAATTAACAGAAAGCATCCTTGTGATGATCCTCTCTCAAATGTATATAACTCATCCCGATCCATCAACAAATATGGCCGCCGTTACTAAACTTATACAAATCTTTTAACGACTTCTCATGAACCGTTTTGTAGAATCAGAAAGCATCCTTGTGATGATCCTCTCTCAAATGTATATAACTCATCCCGATCCATCAACAAATATGGCCGCCGTTACTAAACATATACAAATCTTTTAACGACTTCTCATGAACCGTTTTGCAGAATTTGACGAAAATGCACAGAAAGCTTCCTTGTGATGACCCTCTCTCAAATGTATATAACTCATCCCGATCCATCAATAAATACGGCCGCCGTTACTAAGCATATACAAATCTTTTAACGACTTCTCAATAACAGTTTTATAGAATTTGACGAAAATGCACAGAAAGCATCTTTGTGATGATCCTCTCTCAAATGTATATAACTCATCCCGATCCATCAACAAATACGTCCGCCGTTTCTAAACTTATACAAATCTTTTAACGACTTCTCATGAAACGTTTTGTAGAATCAGAAAGCATCCTTGTGATGATCCTCTGTCAAATGTATATAACTCATCCCGATCCATCAACAATTATGGCCGCCGTTACAAAACTTATACAAATCTTTTAACGACTTCTCATGAACTGTTTGGTAGAATTTGACTAAAATGCACAGAAAGCATCCTTGTGATGATCCTCTCTCAAATGTATATAACTCATCCCGATCCATCAACAAATATGGCCGCCGTTACTAAACATATACAAATCTTTTAACGACTTCTCATGAACCGTTTTGCAGAATTTGACGAAAATTAACAGAAAGCATCCTTGTGATGATCGTCTCTCAAATGTATATAACTCATCCCTATCCATCAATAAATACGGCCGCCGTTACTAAGCATATACAAATCTTTTAACGACTTCTCGTTAACAGTTTTATAGAATTTGACGAAAATGCACAGAAAGCATCTTTGTGATGATCCTCTCTCAAATGTATATCACTCATCCCGATCCATCAACAAATACGTCCGCCGTTACTAAACTGATACAAATCTTTTAACGACTTCTCATGAACCGTTTTGTAGAATCAGAAAGCATCCTTGTGATGATCCTCTCTCAAATGTATATAACTCATCCCGATCCATCAACACATATGGCCGCCGTTACTAAACTTATACAAATCTTTTAACGACTTCTCATGAACCGTTTGGTAGAATTTGACTAAAATGTACAGAAAGCATCCTTGTGATGATCCTCTCTCAAATGTATATAACTCATCCCGATCCATCAACAAATATGGCCCCCGTTACTAAACTTAAACAAATCTTTTAACGACTTCTCATGAACCGTTTTGTAGAATTTGACGAAAATTCACAGAAAGCATCCTTGTGATGATCCTCTCTCAAATGTATATAACTCATCCCGATCCATCAACAAATATGGCCGCCGTTACTAAACATATACAAACCTCTTAACGACTTCTCATGAACCGTTTTGTAGAATTTGACGAAAATTCTCAGAAAGCATCCTTGTGATGATCCTCTCTCAAATGTATATAACTCATCCCGATCCATCAACAAATATGGACCCCGTTTCTAAACTTATACAAATCTTTTAACGACTTCTCATGAACCGTTTTGTAGAATCAGAAAGCATCCTTGTGATGATCCTCTCTCAAATGTATATAACTCATCCCGATCCATCAACAAATATGGCCGCCGTTACTAAACTTAAACAAATCTTTTAACGACTTCTCATGAACCGTTTTGTAGAATTTGACGAAAATTCACAGAAAGCATCCTTGTGATGATCCTCTCTCAAATGTATATAACTCATCCCGATCCATAAACAAATATGGCCGCCGTTACTAAACTTATACAACTCTTTTAACGACTTCTCATGAACCGTTTTGTAGAATTTGACGAAACTTCACAGAAAGCATCCTTGTGATGATCCTCTCTCAAATGTATATAACTCATCCCGATCCATAAACAAATATGGCCGCCGTTACTAAACTTATACAAATCTTTTAACGACTTCTCATGAACCGTTTTGTAGAATTTGACGAAAATTCACAGAAAGCATCCTTGTGATGATCCTCTGTCAAATGTATATAACTCATCCCGATCCATCAACAAATATGGCCGCCGTTACTAAACTTATACAAATCTTTTAACGACTTCTCATGAACCGTTTTGTAGAATTTGACGAAAATGCACAGAAAGCATCCTTGTGATGATCCTCTCTCAAATGTATATAACTCATCCCGATCCATCAACAAATATGGCCGCCGTTACTAAACTTATACAAATCTTTTAACGACTTCTCATGAACCGTTTTGTAGAATCAGAAAGCATCCTTGTGATGATCCTCTCTCAATGTATATAACTCATCCCGATTCATCAACAAATATAAACTTATACAAATCTTTTAACGACTTCTCATGAACCGTTTTGTAGAATTTGATGAAAATTCACAGAAAGCATCCTTGTGATGATCCTCTCTCAAATGTATATAACTCATCCCGATCCATCAACAAATACGTCCGCCGTTACTAAACATATACAAATTTTTTAACGACTTCTCATGAACCGTTTTATAGAATTTGACGAAAATGCACAGAAAGCATCCTTGTGATGATCCTCTCTCAAATGTATATAACTCATCCCGATCCATCAACAAATATGGCCGCCGTTACTAAACTTATACAAATCTTTTAACGACTTCTCATGAACCGTTTTGTAGAATTTGACAAAAATTCACAGAAAGCATCCTTGTGATGATACTCTCTCAAATGTATATAACTCATCCCGATCCATCATCAAATATGGCCTCCGTTACTAAACTTATACAAATCTTTTAACGACTTCTCATGAACCGTTTTGTAGAATCAGAAAGCATCCTTGTGATGATCCTCTCTCAAATGTATATAACTCATCCCGATCCATCATCAAATATGGCCTCCGTTACTAAACTTATACAAATCTTTTAACGACTTCTCATGAACCGTTTTGTAGAATCAGAAAGCATCCTTGTGATGATCCTCTCTCAAATGTATATAACTCATCCCGATCCATCAACAAATATGGCCGCCGTTACTAAACTTATACAAATCTTTTAACGACTTCTCATGAACCGTTTTGTAGAATTTGACAAAAAATCACAGAAAGCATCCTTGTGATGATCCTCTCTCAAATGTATATAACTCATCCCGATCCATCATCAAATATGGCCTCCGTTAATAAACTTATACAAATCTTTTAACGACTTCTCATGAACCGTTTTGTAGAATCAGAAAGCATCCTTGTGATGATCCTCTCTCAAATGTATATAACTCATCCCGATCCATCAACAAATATGGCCGCCGTTACTAAACATATACAAATCTTTTAACGACTTCTCATGAACCGTTTTGTAGAATTTGACAAAAATTCACAGAAAGCATCCTTGTGATGATCCTCTCTCAAATGTATATAACTCATACCGATCCATCAACAAATATGGCCGCCGTTACTAAACTTATACAAATCTTTTAACGACTTCTCATGAACCGTTTTGTAGAATTTGAAGAAAATTCACAGAAAGCATCCTTGTGATGATCCTCTCTCAAATGTATATAACTCATCCCGATCCATCAACAAATATGGCCGCCGTTACTAAACTTATACAAATCTTTTAACGACTTCTCATGAACCGTTTTGTAGAATTTGACAAAAATTCACAGAAAGCATCCTTGTGATGATCCTCTCTCAAATGTATATAACTCATACCGATCCATCAACAAATATGGCCGCCGTTACTAAACTTATACAAATCTTTTAACGACTTCTCATGAACCGTTTTGTTAGAATTTGAAGAAAATTCACAGAAAGCATCCTTGTGATGATCCTCTCTCAAATGTATATAACTCATCTCGATCCATCAACAAATATAAAAATATACAAATCTTTTAACGACTTCTCTTGAACCGTTTTGTAGAATTTGACGAAAATGCACAGAAAGCATCCTTGTGATGATCCTCTCTCAAATGTATATAACTCATCCCGATCCATCAACAAATACGTCCGCCGTTACTAAACTGATACAAATCTTTAAACGACTTCTCATGAACCGTTTTTGTAGAATAAGAAAACATCCTTGTGATGATCCTCTGTCAAATGTATATAACTCATCCCGATCCATCAACAAATATGGCCGCCGTTACTAAACTTATACAAATCTTTTAACGACTTCTCATGAACCGTTTGGTAGAATTTGACGAAAATGCACAGAAAGCATCCTTGTAATGATCCTCTCTCAAATGTATATAACTCATCCCGATCCATCAACAAATATGGCCGCCGTTACTAAATTTATACAAATCTTTTAACGATTTCTCATGAACCGTTTTGTAGAATCAGAAAGCATCCTTGTGATGATCCTCTCTCAAATGTATATAACTCATCCCGATCCATCAACAAATATGGCCGCCGTTACTAAACTTATACAAATCTTTTAACGACTTCTCATGAACCGTTTGGTAGAATTTGACGAAAATGCACAGGAAGCATCCTTGTGATGATCCTCTCTCAAATGTATATACTCATCCCGATCCATCAACAAATATGGCCGCCGTTACTAAACTTATACAAATCTTTTAACGACTTCTCATGAACCGTTTGGTAGAATTTGTCGAAAATGCACAGAAAGCATCCTTGTGATGATCCTCTCTCAAATGTATATAACTCATCCCGATCCATCAACAAATATGGCCGCCGTTACTAAATTTATACAAATCTTTTAACGACTTCTCATGAACCGTTTTGTAGAATCAGAAAGCATCCTTGTGATGATCCTCTCTCAAATGTATATAACTCATCCGATCCATCAACAAATATGGCCGCCGTTACTAAACTTATACAAATCTTTAACGACTTCTCCTGAACCGTTTGGTAGAATTTGACGAAAATGCACAGAAAGCATCCTTGTGATGATCCTCTCTCAAATGTATATAACTCATCCGATCCATCAACAAATATGGCCGCCGTTACTTAATTTATACAAATCTTTTAACGACTTCTCATGAACCGTTTTGTAGAATCAGAAAGCATCCTTGTGATGATACTCTCTCAGATGTATATAACTCATCCCGATCCATCAACAAATATGGCCGCCGTTACTAAACATATACAAATCTTTTAACGACTTCTCATGAACCGTTTTGTAGAATTTGACGAAAATGCACAGAAAGAAACCTTGTGATGATCCTCTCTCAAATATATATAACTCATACCGATCCATCAACAAATATGGCCGCCGTTACTAAACTTAAAAAATCTTTTAACGACTTCTCATGAACCGTTTTGTAGAATTTAACGAAAATTCACAGAAAGCATCCTTGTGATGATCCTCTCTCAAAGGTATATAACTCATCCCGATTCATCAACAAATATTAACTTATAGAAATCTTTTAACGACTTCTCATGAACCGTTTTATAGAATTTGACGAAAATTCACAGAAAGCCTCTTTGTGATGATCCTCTCTCAAATGTATATAACTCATCCCGATCCATCAACAAATATGGCCGCCGTTACTAAACTTATACAAATCTTTAACGACTTCTATTGGACCGTTTTGTAGAATTGACGAAAATGCAAAGAAAGCATCCTTGTGAGTACCTCTCTCAAATGTATATAACTCATCCGATCCATCAACAAATATGGCCGCCATTACTAAATTTATACAAATCTTTTAACGACTTCTCATAAACCGTTTTGCAGAATTTGACGAAAATTAACAGAAAGCATCCTTGTGATGATTTTCTCTCAAATGTATATAACTCATCCCGATCCGTCAACAAATATGCCGCCGTTACTAAACTTATACAAATCTTTTAACGACTTCTATTGGACCGTTTTATAGAATTTGACGAAAATGCACAGAAAGCTTCCTTGTGATGATCCTCTCTCAAATGTATATAACTCATCCCGATCCATCAACAAATATGGCCGCCGTTACTAAACTTATACAAATCTTTTAACGACTTCTATTGGACCGGTTTGTAGAATTTGACGAAAATGCACAGAAAGCATCCTTGTGATGATCCTCTCTCAAATGTATATAACTCATCCCGATCCATCAACAAATTTGGCCGCCATTACTAAATTTATACAAATCTTTTAACGACTTCTCATAAACCGTTTTGCAGAATTTGACGAAAATTAACAGAAAGCATCCTTGTGATGATCTTCTCTCAAATGTATATAACTCATCCCGATCCGTCAACAAATATGGCCGCCGTTACTAACTTATACAAATCTTTTAACGACTTCTCATGAACCGTTTTGTAGAATCAGAAAGCATCCTTGTGATGATCCTCTCTCAAATGTATATAACTCATCACGATCCATCAACAAATATGGCCGCCGTTACTAAACTTATACAAATCTTTTAACGACTTCTATTGGACCGTTTTGTAGAATTTGACGAAAATGCACAGAAAGCATCCTTGTGATGATCCTCTCTCAAATGTATATAACTCATACCGATCCATCAACAAATATGACCGCCGTTACTAAACTTATACAAATCTTTTAACGACTTCTATTGGACCGTTTTGTAGAATTTGACGAAAATGCACAGAAAGCATCCTTGTGATGATCCTCTCTCAAATGTATATAACTCATCCCGATCCATCAACAAATATGGCCGCCATTACTAAATGTATACAAATCTTTTAACGACTTCTCATAAACCGTTTTGCAGAATTTGACGAAAATTAACAGAAAGCATCCTTGTGATGATCTTCTCTCAAATGTATATAACTCATCCCGATCCGTCAACAAATATGGCCGCCGTTACTAAACTTATACAAATCTTTTAACGACTTCTCATGAACCGTTTTGTAGAATCAGAAAGCATCCTTGTGATGATCCTCTCTCAAATGTATATAACTCATCACGATCCATCAACAAATATGGCCGCCGTTACTAAACATATACAAATCTTTTAACGACTTCTCATGAACGGTTTTGCAGAATTTGATGAAAATGCACAGAAAGCATCCTTGTGATGACCCTCTCTCAAATGTATATAACTCATCCCGATCCATCAATAAATACGGCAGCCGTTACTAAGCATATACACATATTTTAACGACTTCTCATGAACCGTTTGGTAGAATTTGACTAAAATGCACAGAAAGCATCTTTGTGATGATCCTCTCTCAAATGTATATAACTCATCCCGATCCATCAACAAATATGGCCGCCGTTACTAAACTTATACAAATCTTTTAACCACTTCTCATGAACCGTATTGTAGAATCAGAAAGCATCCTTGTGATGACCCTCTCTCAAATGTATATAACTCATCCCGATCCATCAGTAAATACGGCAGCCGTTACTAAGCATATACAAATCTTTTAACGACTTCTCATTAACAGTTTTATAGAATTTGACGAAAATTCACAGAAAGCATCTTTGTGATGATCCTCTCTCAAATGTATATAACTCATCCCGATCCATCAACAAATACGTCCGCCGTTACTAAACTGATACAAATCTTTTAACGACTTCTCATGAACCGTTTTGTAGAATTTGACTAAAATGCACAGAAAGCATCCTTGTGATGATCCTCTCTCAAATGTATATAACTCATCCCGATCCATCAACAAACATGGCCGCCGTTACTAAACTTATACAAATCTTTTAACCACTTCTCATGAACCGTTTTGTAGAATTTGACGAAAATGCACAGAAAGCATCCTTGTGATGATCCTCTCTCAAATGTATATAACTCATCCCGATCCATCAACAAATATGGCCGCCGTTACTAAACTTATACAAATCTTTTAACGACTTCTATTGGACCGGTTTGTAGAATTAGACGAAAATGCACAGAAAGCATCCTTGTGATGATCCTCTCTCAAATGTATATAACTCATCCCGATCCATCAACAAATTTGGCCGCCATTACTAAATTTATACAAATCTTTTAACGACTTCTCATAAACCGTTTTGCAGAATTTGACGAAAATTAACAGAAAGCATCCTTGTGATGATCTTCTCTCAAATGTATATAACTCATCCCGATCCGTCAACAAATATGGCCGCCGTTACTAAACTTATACAAATCTTTTAACGACTTCTCATGAACCGTTTTGTAGAATCAGAAAGCATCCTTGTGATGATCCTCTCTCAAATGTATATAACTCATCACGATCCATCAACAAATATGGCCGCCGTTACTAAACTTATACAAATCTTTTAACGACTTCTATTGGACCGTTTTGTAGAATTTGACGAAAATGCACAGAAAGCATCCTTGTGATGATCCTCTCTCAAATGTATATAACTCATACCGATCCATCAACAAATATGGCCGCCGTTACTAAACTTATACAAATCTTTTAACGACTTCTATTGGACCGTTTTGTAGAATTTGACGAAAATGCACAGAAAGCATCCTTGTGATGATCCTCTCTCAAATGTATATAACTCATCCCGATCCATCAACAAATATGGCCGCCATTACTAAATGTATACAAATCTTTTAACGACTTCTCATAAACCGTTTTGCAGAATTTGACGAAAATTAACAGAAAGCATCCTTGTGATGATCTTCTCTCAAATGTATATAACTCATCCCGATCCGTCAACAAATATGGCCGCCGTTACTAAACTTATACAAATCTTTTAACGACTTCTCATGAACCGTTTTGTAGAATCAGAAAGCATCCTTGTGATGATCCTCTCTCAAATGTATATAACTCATCACGATCCATCAACAAATATGGCCGCCGTTACTAAACATATACAAATCTTTTAACGACTTCTCATGAACGGTTTTGCAGAATTTGATGAAAATGCACAGAAAGCATCCTTGTGATGACCCTCTCTCAAATGTATATAACTCATCCCGATCCATCAATAAATACGGCAGCCGTTACTAAGCATATACACATATTTTAACGACTTCTCATGAACCGTTTGGTAGAATTTGACTAAAATGCACAGAAAGCATCTTTGTGATGATCCTCTCTCAAATGTATATAACTCATCCCGATCCATCAACAAATATGGCCGCCGTTACTAAACTTATACAAATCTTTTAACCACTTCTCATGAACCGTATTGTAGAATCAGAAAGCATCCTTGTGATGACCCTCTCTCAAATGTATATAACTCATCCCGATCCATCAGTAAATACGGCAGCCGTTACTAAGCATATACAAATCTTTTAACGACTTCTCATTAACAGTTTTATAGAATTTGACGAAAATTCACAGAAAGCATCTTTGTGATGATCCTCTCTCAAATGTATATAACTCATCCCGATCCATCAACAAATACGTCCGCCGTTACTAAACTGATACAAATCTTTTAACGACTTCTCATGAACCGTTTTGTAGAATTTGACTAAAATGCACAGAAAGCATCCTTGTGATGATCCTCTCTCAAATGTATATAACTCATCCCGATCCATCAACAAACATGGCCGCCGTTACTAAACTTATACAAATCTTTTAACCACTTCTCATGAACCGTTTTGTAGAATTTGACGAAAATGCACAGAAAGCATCCTTGTGATGATCCTCTCTCAAATGTATATAACTCATCCCGATCCATCAACACATATGGCCGCGGTTACTAAACTTATACAAATCTTTTAACGACTTCTCATGAACCGTTTTGTAGAATTTGACTAAAATGCACAGAAAGCATCCTTGTGATGATCCTCTCTCAAATGTATATAACTCATCCCGATCCATCAACAACTATGGCCGCCGTAACTAAATTGATACAAATCTTTTAACGACTTCTCATGAACCGTTTTGCAGAATCAGAAAGCATCCTTGTGATGATCCTCTCTCAAATGTATATAACTCATCCCGATCCATCAACAAATATGGCCGCCGTTACTAAACATATACAAATCTTTTAACGACTTCTCATGAACCGTTTTGCAGAATTTGACGAACATTAACAGAAAGCATCCTTGTGATGATCGTCTCTCAAATGTATATAACTCATCCCGATCCATCAATAAATACGGCCGCCGTTAATAAGCATATACGAATCTTTTAATGACTTCTCATTAACAGTTTTATAGAATTTGACGAAAATGCACAGAAAGCATCTTTGTGATGATCCTCTCTCAAATGTATATAACTCATCCCGATCCATCAACAAATACGTCCGCCGTTACTAAACTGATACAAATCTTTTAACGACTTCTCATGAACCGTTTTGTAGAATCAGAAAACATCCTTGTGATGATCCTCTCTCAAATGTATATAACTCATCCCGATCCATCAACAAATATGGCCGCCGTTACTAAACTTATACAAATCTTTTAACGACTTCTCATGAACTGTTTGGTAGAATTTGACGAAAATGCACAGAAAGCATCCTTGTGATGATCCTCTCTCAAATGTATATAACTCATCCCGATCCATCAACAAATATGGCCGCCGTTACTAAACTTATACAAATCTTTTAACGACTTCTCATGAACCGTTTGGTAGAATTTGACGAAAATGCACAGAAAGCATCCTTGTGATGATCCTCTCTCAAATGTATATAACTCATCCCGATCCATCAACAAATATGTTCGCCGTTACTAAATTTATACAAATCTTTTAACGACTTCTCATGAACCGTTTTGTAGAATCAGAAAGCATCCTTGTGATGATCCTCTCTCAAATGTATATAACTCATCACGATCCATCAACAAATATGTTCGCCGTTACTAAATTTATACAAATCTTTTAACGACTTCTCATGAACCGTTTTGTAGAATCAGAAAGCATCCTTGTGGTGATCCTCTCTCAAATGTATATAACTCATCCCGATCCATCAACAAATATGGCCGCCGTTACTAAACATATACAAATCTTTTAACGACTTCTCATGAACCGTTTTTTAGAATTTGACAAAAAATCACAGAAAGCATCCTTGTGATGATCCTCTCTCAAATGTATATAACTCATACCGGTCCATCAACAAATATGGCCGCCGTTACTAAAGTTACAAAAATCTTTTAACGACTTCTCATGAACCGTTTTGTAGAATTTGACGAAAATTCACAGAAAGCATCTTTGTGATGATCCTCTCTCAAATGTATATAACTCATCCCGATCCATCGACAAATACGGCCGCCGTTACTAAGCATATACAAATCTTTTAACGACTTCTCATTAACCGTTTTATATAATTTGACGAAAATGCACAGAAAGCTTCCTTGTGATGATCCTCTCTCAAATGTATATAACTCATCCCGATCCATCAACAAATATGGCCGCCGTTACTAAACATATACAAATCTTTTAACGACTTCTCATGAACCGTTTTGTAGAATTTGACGAAAATTCACAGAAAGCATCCTTGTGATGATCCTCTCTCAAATGTATATAACTCATCCCGATCCATCAACAAATATGGCCGCCGTTACTAACAGTAGAACAATCGTTAAAAAACTTTTCACGAACCAATGTCCCAGTTCTTTTGAAATTTTAACAAAAGAATCGTCTCAAAACGTATTCTCAGATTCATGTAAATGTTACATATCCGCAGGGAGTACGTTATAACGTACTCCCTGATATCCGTCAATAAATATGCCCGCAGTTACTAAAAATAGAAAAAAAAGTAAACGACGTCTTCTCATTAATCAACGGTTCACTTATTGTTTTGTTTCTCATCAAGACAAAACTTGGTTCATGGGTTCAAATCGCAGTTGTTGCTTTTTATTGTTTTTTTGTGTTGTTGTTGTTTTATTTTTTATTATTATTAATAGGTTTTTTTGTTGTTGTTTTTGTTGTTGTTGTGGTTTGTTGTTGTTGTTTTTTGTGGCGGGTTGTTTGTTTTCTTTTGTTTTTGTTTATTTATTATTATTATTGTGTGTTTTTTTGTTGTTTTTCTTCTTCTTTTTTTAAACTTGTTTCATTGCTTATGTGAATCATTACTTGTTCATTTATTTCATTTTGCTTAAACTGTCATGGCCTCTTTAGCCCAATCTCATTAAAATCATATCCTAATTCCGCTTTGATACTCTCCGCTATAGCCTTAGTAGTGTAGAGAATCGTAGCGTGATAAAGGGTCGGATTTTAATGAGATTGTCTTTAGCCAGTATAGCGATACAGGTCCTCATGTGTTTCTTGTTTATTTTAAAATGACAAGTCAAGTCGATTACCTCGGTATATACCGCATGCCACTTGAGGCTCTACACGTGTATAACAATATGTTTAGACATATCGACCATCTGGAATATGATACCAGCCTGATATCGGCAGGTCCCTGTAACGTGTCGTGATGGTATAAGTCTTTATTTAGACATATCGCCTATCCGGAATATTATACCAACCAGATATTGGCAGGATCGTATGGGAGGTCCCTGTAACGTGTCGTGATGGTATAAGTCTACATTTAGACATATCGACCATCTGGAATATTATAACAACCTGATATTGGCAGGATCGTATTGGCAGGTCCCTGTAACGTGTCGTGATGGCATATCGACCATCTGGAATTGTATACCAACCAGTTCTTAGCAGGTCCCTGTAATGTGCCATGATGGTTGTCGCTGGCTTTTTTGGAGGTCTGTACAAAATGATTTTCATTTTAGACCAGCACATGTCATGTTCATTACTTCGGTAAAAGAATCAGACAAACATCGCTTGCGGTTCTATATAAGAACCAATAACTAATCATTCTATTTCGCAGGAAACTGAACTTCTACTGACTAGACTTTACCTAAAATGTTTCTGGGAAGTTCAACTAATATCCCATAATTAGTTAAGCAGGGATATCAATCACACGTTTTAGTTAACTTATTTATGTAGCAGTTCCGGGATCTACAAGATTGTCTGGGGTCTTAAACGTGTTGTTGGAACTAAATTCCAGTTGCGATTTAAAAACAGCACACTCTTGACATATAACTATTGTACTAGTTCGACTGGTAAGTGAAACAAATGACTTCTTATTTTTTCGAACCCTCACTGCTGTGGATTCGAACACACTGGGAGCTCGACTTGTCGAGCGGCGATTCTTACGGATGGCGGAGGTATACAGTACTGGTTTTACCCATGAAATGGGGTGATCTGCCTCTACCACATAAATATCGACCGTCATATATGGCCTAACATGTCCTAAGAATGACGTAAAACATCATTCAAACATCAAAACGCTCGACCCCTGGATTATCTTGTCTGTCTCTGTGTGATACCATCTAAACACTCTTAATCTTCTGTAAGATATATTTTACCTTTTTAGGTCATGAAGTTGTTAGGATGGAAAAGAGAACAGAACCTGAGAGAATTTAATTGAATTGAATGTTGAATGAATTATAGGTTATTTAGTGCCGCCCCAGAGAGAAGGGATTGATACACAGGAATCCAGGAACCATGTCATACTCTTACTAATGAATATATTCCTATGGTTCTTTAACGTGCTTGGACTCCGATACACGGGACCGCCCGGTTTACGTTACATTCCGACGGACGGAGGCTTGAACTCGGGTCGTCGGATTACAAGCTCATCGTGCTATCCACGGGACCAGCCATCTCTAGAACCAGAGAAAATTGCAAATACCACACAATGTGTCTGACATACGTAGGTTTTAAGGCATTGGTCAATTAACTCGACAAATGTCATGTATTATTGAGAAGTAAAACAAATCTCACTAAGTTCTATACAATAGTTTCAAAGCTTTCTAGTTTACCATTTTTCAAAATGAAGTTCAAACTAAGATTCACTTACATATTCTTAGTCATGAGACCTTCCTCTCTAGAAAACTGCTGAGAAAAGTAGGGGTCATTTGGCATATAAGAAAATAAAATTCTGACCTTTGTGGACACCATGAACAAACTGCATTCATTTAGCACCTCTTACATGTGTTCTGCTCTCACTTTCAAAACTTTCAAGTTGATAAATAAAATCATCATAAAACCATGCAAATGGTTCTTAGCTCTCACAAACAAGTCAATAAAGTCATTTCAGCCAGAAAAACAGGCCTTAAATACTCAAAAATGCCTGTTATCACAAAACAAGTTAGGGATTATATTTTTGGGAACTCCTTTCCTATACCAGGCATGGATACCATAGTGATTTACTTCCTGTATGCCTTTAACCGGAATAAAACGTATTTTAGTTCAAGCTCGTAATTTTGGGAAGATAGCAGACTCTCTTATAAGAGACGGATTCCGAATAGTTTGCGGTATAAACGACAGCACCATAAGAGAAAGGCTACCCAGAGAGCCAGATCTGAGTTGATAAACGCCTATCAATATGGAGAGCGGCAGAAGTATCGAAAGAGAGCACAAAGCAAATCGAACAACTGGTGTCAATGCAAATGCTATCCATGCAGTTGGTGGAGCTAGGCCTAACACTTTGAAGACAAGATCCAAACTAACAGAAAAAACGAGCCAAATGAACAATATAGATAAATGATGCACATACTGTGGTTATTCACATGAGAAGTCCAAAGGTAAATGTCCGGCATTTGGCAAACAATGCAGTTATTGCAAAAAAATAGAATCACTTTGAAAGTGTATGTAAAGGAAAACAAAAACAACAGAGAGCTGCACATAATGTAGAAGTTGGTGACACTATTTCAGGCGATGATGACTATTTAGAAATAAAAACATATTGATATAGTTAACGCGGTTAACACACACAGTTTATTGCAGATTTACTGCACAATGATGGAGAATAAAACGCGAATGAATTGTCAAGTTGACTGTAGAGCTACATGTAATATTATTAGTATGAACAGAGAGTAAGTATACTTATTCCCTGATATGAAGAACTTGAAAGCCGCGAATTTGCAAGACATTGAAATGGAGAAAACCTTGTTCTTTCAACTTATAGTAAATACACGATAATACCTCTAGGAAAGATTAAGATAAAACTTATAAATCCCAAAAATGGTCTTAAGTACAAACGCGAATTTGTGATAGTAGAAAGCGATCAATGTAATGCAAACATTGGAAGCAGTGCTGCACAAGCAATGCAGCTATTATAAATTAAACATGAAAACATTGAAAGGATCAGGTTCATAAGCGAAACAGACATTTTGACTGAATTTCAGGATGTTTTCACTGGCACAGGCTTTCTTATGGGTCAGTATCCACTTAAAGTGGACCCAAACGTGAAGCCAACTGTACATGCACCGCAAAATATGCAGAGAATGTGACTGAACCGTCACATTGAATCGCTAATATGTTCATGTACATATTTATATTAATATATAATATTAGATTTAACTAACGTGACAAATGAAAAGCTTCTAACTGGTACACAAATGTATATAGTTACATAGTTTGTAATAAACAAATATACACTTATAACGTAAACATGCAACTTTAGAATAACAAAAAAAAAAGGGCTATTGTAAATGTATTACTTATACACCATTGATTTTCAAAGCTTTATATATAAAGACGCTAAGGTTTTGCAGTGTCTTTTTGTTTTCGCATTTGAAAAGTTCTAAAAATGTTATCATGTTAGGTCTTTTCCAAAAATATTTACTTCTATAATGATTTCTTATTTCACTAAACGAGCTACATTCAATAACAAAGTGATATTCGTCTTCAAGTTTATTGCAGACGACGCATATTCTTTCATGTATTGGTTTACTGACTAGTTTTTGCCATCTTCCAGCTTCTATTTCAAGAGTATGAGAGGACACACGTAACTTTGACATTGCATGTCTAAACTTTGATATGTTTACGACCTTAACATATGGCTTAAGATCAAAATTATAATCAACAATCAGTTTATAAAAAAATGCCCTTCTAGAATTCTCTAACCTTGAATGCCAATTTTGAATGAAATTATCATTTATTCTTTGTTTTATACAGTATAAAAACAATACCTTATTGCCAACCCCTTGACATATTTATGTTTGAATTCTCAAGTTGTTTTATTTTAGTCATTGTATTTTATCCAATCCATGTCTTCACATTGGTAAACATTAGTCTCGGATTCCCTAGACTTTTTTACCAAGCACAATCTGTTTTATTTAGTAGACACGGACCTTGACCTTGCTTTAGTTGTACAGTTTTTCTGTTATATTTAAATGTTACTTAATTTCAGTATGTTGGCAAACTGAAAGCCATGTTCTAGTATCAATGAATGACAGACTGAAGGACGGACAAAACAAAATCTCATAATTCCGTATCGAATGACTGCTGTTTATTGTGCCATCATTTGTGTACGATTATGGTCATACTTAAGAGAAGAACCTCATAAATAATTTACTTTCGCCCTAATCCTTTTTCTGTTTTTGTTAACAACTATCGTGCTGTAAAAATAATGAGAAATAAAATGTGTTTAAGCAAGCTATGGTATTAGTTGACATCCATTTGGTGCCATCTGATATCCAGCACTACAGTTTCAGTATGATTCATTCTCTGGTAGATAGCAGTGCTTAGTCTCGGCCAGCTAGACCGTATCATGCATATGTCTTTTTTTCACGCGCATAAACGTGACTCCAGCGTAAATGGAGTTTCTACGATAGAATTTGCAGCAACTCTGCAGTTCAAGGTGAGAAGGTTCTAGGCCCATTTTCCATATCTTATCTCGATGTACATGGAGGATGAGCCTGGTATGTTAGGCGCCATATAACCTTTCATGTGTTGGTGCGCCTTAAAACCCAATTCAATTCAATTCACGCGCATAAAGTCGACGTTTGCGTGACGTCATGTTGTAAACACAGGTACCCGGCACAGAGCTAGGATAGTAAAATATGGATTTGAGTGGTTAAAATATTAATTAATTGAGTTCTGGACCCCCAAAAAATGGTTATATATATATGTATATATATTATATACTTAAAGGTATTGAACTCCTAAAATGGCCAAAACCACCAACAGTTCTGTACTAGTTGTTATTTCTCGATACGTAAGTTAGCCTGGGCAGCATAACCTGCTCATGTCACAAGCAGATTTATATATATAACCAATAAAACATAAACTGTCATTCAGTCTATCGCAGTTTTTTTGTACCTGAGAATCAAATATGCCAACTTGAGCGAATTTGAGTTCAATGACAAGAAGGTGGCACGGCCCTTACTACCTATAAGCTATAGGTTTAACATGGTGGCATGCGTTAAAAACGACTAAAACATAATGGGATAATTAACTCGAACGGATACCTGAAGCGCCGAAATTAGAAGTTGTCGTGGAAACTGTGAATTTCGACAATTTCACGAGAGAGTTTGTTTTCATCCACATTCAGCCATCTTGTTGTTGTTGTTCTTGTTATTGATAATATATTCTGCCTTCATAGGCACATCCAGTGAAAACTGGGTTAGAGTTCACAGCCACAACCAGATATATATCTATACATGAAACCATCACCATGACAAATGTTTGTCAATTCCATGGTATTTTAAGTAAAAGCTTTAAACAACTTAGTAGAAAGTAAATCAAGAGCAAACATACACTGTACAGTTTGGTGGGACCAGGTCTACATGGAGCAAAACGGTTATATCCAGAGACATCTTTGTCGCTACTACAAACATATATACTGCCTGTGCTCACATATGGACTTGAAATCATCATTCGTACAGGGAAAGCATTAATAACAACTGAAACTCAATATAAAAAAGATTATAAAACAAACATTATCACTACCAACTCCAACAGCAGATCCAGCTATCTACATAGTCATGTCCAAGAAAGTTTGTCACGTGAATGCCGTGATGTAAACTATGTTGGTTTCATTGTAAAAATTCCCAACGACAATATGTTTGTTTCAAATAAAAAATTTGATGAAAATTAAATGTTAAAACCTATTGTTTTATTCTTATTATTCGTTGTTATATTTAAAAAAAAAAGGTATACAATAAAAAGGTCATTATATATGTATTGGGATACCTCAATTGTACCGGTACATGCTGTGCTGCCAACTATAGACCCATATCATTGACATGTATTCTTTGTAAACTTATGGAACACATAGTTGCTTCCAATATATCTAAGCATCTCAAAGATCAAAACATACTCTATGACCTCCAGCATGGTTTCCGTGATCGTCGATCCTGCGAAACCCAACTTGTGCAGTTGATCGATGACCTTGTCAAGAAACTCTCGCAAGGGAAAGCAGACTGATTACTCATATTACTAGATTTCAGTAAAGCGTTTGATAAGGTGACACACTTGAAGTTACTGCGCAAACTACTTATGCATGAAGTCAAGGGAAAGGAACTCGACTGGGTTAGAGCTTATTTAATTGGAAGGACGCAGACGGTCATTATTGAAATGGAATCCTCCACAGAAGTCCCCGTGACATCTGGGGTGCCCCAGGGATCTGTATTAGGACCTCTCCTATTCCTTCTCTATATAAATGACGTTCCTGAAAATATCAAATCCCAGGTCCGTCTGTTTGCTGATGATACAGACGTCTATATTACCATCTCTAACCCAGAAGATGGCGTCACTCTCCAAAGGGACCTTGACACATTACAAGTTTGGGAGAAAAAGTGGGACATGGAATTAAGAAACCCTATTCCAACCAAATACTCCCGCCATGGTCAAACCCTTGAAAGCGTTGATCACGCGAAATATCTCAGTGTCACGCTGTCCTCAAACATGAGTTTCAACCACCATATTGATAAAGTCTCCACCATGGCTAATAAAACTCTAGGGTTTCTGAAAAGAAATATAAAGGTCAAACACCAAGGCGTACGCGAAACAGCCTATAAAACCTTAGTAAGACCCCAGCTAGAGTACGCCTCAACAGCCTGGAGCCCATACAAACAGACTAACATAAACAAGCTCGAGATGGTCCAACGAAGAGCCGCTCGCTGGACACTAAATAATTTCTCTCCATATGATAGTGTTACTGAAAGGCAAAAATCACTAGGTTGGAGAGCCCCCGAGCAGAGACGAGCTGACACTAGGCTAATCATGTTTTTTTCCAAATCTACCATGGCTTAGTTGCAGTTAATGTCCCATCATACTTCAAGCAACCCCTCAGACCGACACGACACAGCCATACTCTCTCGTACTGCCAAATCCACAACAACTTCAACTTCTACAAGTATTCTTTCTTCCCACTGGCTGTAGTTCAATGGAACCGGCTTCCATCCAGCGTGGTCATGCTGCCAACCTTAGACAAATTCAAGGTGGCGGTAAGATCTCTAGGACACCCCATGCCGTAGACATCAAACACCTTTTTAACCCTTTACCTTATTTCACACTATTTAACATGATAATTTCTATCATCTTTTACTCCAACACTTGTCCTTCACTTTCACACTTTTACTTTTATCTCACTAACATGCACTGACACGCACATGCATATAATCCTCGAGAGGGGGTACTGCAGTATATGAAGATAGATAGATAGTTTTAGTTCGAGAGATATAAATCGTTACCGATAGAAGTGAAGTTACTCACTGGAACATACATACTGCAGACAAACAGGGCCATTGATTCAACCAAACCGAAGTCAATCCGGAGTGTCTACTCTGTCACGAGTCGATGAGAGTCTCCATCACGTCTTGCTCGAGTGCAATGAGCTAAACGATGTCAGAAAGCCTATACTAACAGACTATATCCATGTGTTAGATAGTCTGCTACATATATATCCGTGTGCCGCAAATTATAGCTTACTTCAGCTTCTTGTGGACTGCAGTGTACTTTTGTGTGATTGTGAATAATACAGTCAGTAGACATTAACTCCTATGTCAGTAGACATTAACTCCTATGCAGAACTCCTACACTTTCATAGCAGACGATTATGTTATGCTCTAGATATATATTAGATTAGAGCTTGGATCTGAACATAATAATAGAAGTAGGACATGACGGCACATGCAAACTGGGGAAACTCTACTAAGTTGTTTAAAGCTTTTACTTAAAATACCATGGAATTGACAAACATTTGTCATGGTGATGGTTTCATGTATAGATATATATCTGGTTGTGGCTGTGAACTCTAACCCAGTTTTCACTGGGTGTGCCTATGAAGGCAGAATATATTATCAATAACAAGAACAACAACAACAAGATGGCTGAATGTGGATGAAAACAAACTCTCTCGTGAAATTGTCGAAATTCACAGTTTCCACAACAACTTCTAGTTTTGGCGCTTCAGGTATCCGTTCGAGTTAATTATCCCATTATGTTTTAGTCGTTTTTAACGCATGCCACCATGTTAAACCTATAGCTTATAGGTAGTAAGGGCCGTGCCACCTTCTTGTCATTGAAGGTACAAAAAAACTGCGAGATACTGAATGACAGTTTATGTTTTATTGGTTATATATATAAATCTGCTTGTGACATGAGCAGGTTATGCTGCCCAGGCTAACTTACGTATCGAGAAATAACAACTAGTACAGAACTGTTGGTGGTTTTGGCCATTTTAGGAGTTCAATACCTTTAAGTATATAATATATATATACATATATATAACCATTTTTGGGGGGTCCAGAACTCAATTAATTAGTATTTTAACCACTCAAATCCATCTTTTACTATCCTAGCTCTGTGCCGGGTGCCTGTGGTTGTAAATAAACGTACATCGTCAATTGTTGATGCATCAGTCACTTGCTGCTTCTCATAAGTTAAAAACTAAGAATTGAATTGAATGTTGTTTAACGGCTCATCAACACAGTATATATTATTTAGAGCCGCCCCAGAGAGAAGGATACATAGGAATCCGGGAACCTGCCCTACTCTTATTATCGAATAGATTCCTATGGCTCTTTAACGTGCTCGGAGGAAAGACCGATACACGGGACCGCCCGGTTTACGTCCCCATCCGACGGACGAGGCTAAGGGAAAGTGTCTTGCCCAAGAACACACCGACGGAACTCAGTGGCACCACGGAGGATTGAACAACCCGGGGCCTCCGGTTACAAATCCGGCGCGCTACCGACTGCGCCACGCCAGTCCTTAAAAAACAAGAAATTGTTATTAACAAAATCTCTCCAAAATCGCCCAAAACCATTTCAAAAGTCCTATTTTTCCCCTGCCCATACTGACGTCATTTCGAATATCGATCGAGGGCGAGAATGTCCCCAGGCCCTGGCTCTGGATCCGTGTAGCATAGCGTAACGAAGAAATCAGAAGCGGGCCAGGTGACCGAGGCTAAGCAGTGCCCAGTAAATTACCTCCCTTCTAGCCGTATCAGCACTCTCTGCTATGGCTAAGGTCTAGCGGAAGACTAGTAAAACAAATCCCATTGAGCCCTATAGAATATTTTCCAAGCTTTCTAGTTTGCCATTTTTCAAAATGAAGTTCAAACTAAGATTCACTTACATATTCTAAGTGATGTGACCTTCCTCTCTAGAATACTGCAGAGAAAAGTAAGGGTCGTGCGGTGTATAAGAAAATAAAATCCTGATCTCTGTTGACACCGTGAACAAACTGCTTTCATTAGGCACCTCTTACATGTGTCCTACTTCCAATTTCAAAACTTTCAAGTTGATAAATAAAATAAGCATACAACCATGCAAATTGTTCTTAGCTCTCACAAACAAGTCAATAAAGTCATTTCAGTCAGAAAAAAACAGGCCATAAATACTCAAAAATGTCTCTTATCACAAAAAATGTTAGAGATTATATAGTTGGGAACTCCTTTCGACAACACGGTCCTGATATTTGATCTCCTTCGTGTTTATCATTGTATTGCAATAAGATGGTGTGCGTCTTCAATCGTATTTATTGCATAAATAACTATCATTTCAAACAATATGACTTTAAACAATGGGTTGAAGGGGTATTTTTCTTCATACATATTTACATTTTTAAACAAATGTTAACAGTAAAAAGTAAAAGAGTTTGCAATGATTTATAATATGAAATTCGTACGATTATAGCGAAACAACAATAACTAGAGGTTGTTTTTAGTGAAAAATAGATGTCTCCCCTACTGGGGAAAGGGCCATATATCCGCCAAAAATCATTCAGCTGGAACCCGACGAAAATATATGCAACTAGGCTTGGCAATGATCACCTCTACCATGTTTTGTTAAAATCTGCCAGGGGATCAGGAGAAGAAGTACGGACAAAGTTTGTGTATAAAACCTGTAAAGGGCCGTAACTCCGGCAAAAATCATTCAACCGGCACACAGCGACGAACTGCGCAACTAGGTTTGGTACTGGTTATCCTTGCCAAGTTTCGTTGAAAACCGGCTTATGTGCATCAACGTTTGTCAAGGCCTCTAAAGCGGACAACCGTTTGTTAAGCCGGCATGTTTACCAATTCTTGCAAAGGCCTCATATGTTTACCACCGTTTGAAAGGCCTCATTTATTTACCAACTTTTATAAATGCTTCGTATGTGGGCCAACGTTAGTAAATGCTTCATATATTGACCAACGTAATTGCTTTAGTACCAATTAAGGACATTTCACGTTTGCATTCGTTTACTATCGGAATTCTTGCAAATATGTGTGTTGTTCACCTGAGAAGCGCATTGCGCATGTATGAGTCGATCGTGGAAAAAAATTAAGTCGACGGGAATTTTTGAATGGAATAAAAGGCAGTGCAGCATTTTATGCAGGATTTAATTTTGATCATAAATACTAGAGAATAAAATCGTAAACATGGTCCTGATCCTTTTAAAACTCGCTCGTCCCGGGGTGACACCAGAGTTATAGCCCCTGGATTAGAAAAAATGCAGTTTTTTATCTTGTTTACACGTTTGTTGAGCAATCTTAACCAAACTTGCACAGATTGTTTATGCCCATAAGATCTTGGACGAATTCGATAATGGACAAAATTGGACTAGTAACATTAGAGTTATGGCCCCTGAATTAGCAAAGAAAATGCAGTTTTACACCTTGTTAACACGTTTGTTGAGCAATCTTAACCAAACGTACGCAGGTTGTGTATTTTTTTATTACTTTTATTGTGTTTTTTATTATTATTATTATTATTTGGGGTTTTTTTTCATAATTTCCAAAATGTCCATTGTTTATTATCTAATTATTCAACTTTATGAAACTTACTTAAAAGTCAGCGGTTAAATGTGTCAAATTTGTCTCTTTATATGCAGTGTTTGCAATTGAAAGCGATGTTGCGTGATAGTTTTAGTTCAGCTTGTTAACACGACAGAGGCCACATTTCTTGAGCAATCTTAACCCAACTTGCACAGATTTTATATGACCATAAGATTTCGGAGAAGTTCGACAATGGGCCAATACTCAGGTGAGCGCTATAGGGCCATCATTACTCTCTTGTGCTAAATACTTTATATCTCCAGTATTTGATATGGTATTTTGATAATTCGTTCACAACTCCAACGTTTCAGACCCTTCTTGTTAGAGAATGGTGCAAATAACACTTAACGATGTTATTGCTGCAATGTATTAAATAAATTGGAAAATCAATTTGCTTTGAACTATTCAAAGTAGTAATAATGATTGACAAATTTATGTAGAAAAGTTAGGAAACGTCGGAGTTTTGAGAGGGAAAAATCATGATGAAAAACATTTAACAATCATCAAAAATAGACACCTTGCCGGTTTGTAATAATCCCTTCTGGCACCTCATTAGTCGCGACCCAACGTGTACAATGACCTAATAAACGTCTTTAAAAACGTGTACAATGACCTAATATACGTCTTTAAAAACGCGTACAAGGACCTTATAAACTCCTTTAAAAACGTGTACAATGACCTAATATACGTCTTTAAAAACGCGTACGATGATCTAGTATACGTCTTTAAAAACGCGTACAAGGACCTAATAAACGCCTTTAAAAACGTGTACAATGACCTAATATACGTCTTTAAAAACGCGTACAAGGACCTAATAAACGCCTTTAAAAACGTGTACAATGACCTAATATACGTCTTTTAAAACGCGTACAATGATCTAATATACGTCTTTAAAAACGTGTACAATGACCTAATTAACGTATTTAAAAGCAGATAATCCTTAAAAGTTGTCTTCGCTGATTTGGTATTCACTCATGCCGTAACACCAAATGTAACCTTGAACCGTTCTGTTGTTGTTGTTTTGCAAGATCAAGAACAGAACTGCACATAAAGAAGTGCAATACCAACGCTTTCCATAAGTAGCTGTGGTAGAAAGATAGCGCGTAATTTGTTGTTGGTCATTCGACATGTAGTTTTAGTGTTAAGGCAGGGTTATGGTAATCTAAGCCGTAACCCTCAGTATCTTAATATATCAATGTTTTGCTTATATTTCCCAAAATTACCGTTTACATTAAATGTAGGTTATATCATTTTTGTGATGATGTTATGACAAAATAAAAATGTATAAAACAAAAAATTACGTCATTTCGTTAACACGCTCGAACGTCATACAAAAAATTCTTCTGTCAGCTACACGCTTCCGTAGTTTATTGTATATTCTGGAGAAAAAAAAAGTATCTGTTGCTCATTTTTCATTTTTATGTTGAAAAATAAATAAAATAGAAACACATTCAAATGCATTCGGACCACCTTTTTTAAACATGTTTTATATATGTTATTTGTGGAGGCTGTGAGAGGGGGTAAAATCTGTATAGTTTCATTAAAACAAATATTGCGTTTACAAATATGTATGTGTTTCCTCTGGCTGCCTTTATCTTAAAAGGTCATACGGCAATCTTGAAATTAAAATTAGTACCTCCATTTACTAATCCAGTATATAAGTTTTCTTTTTATTCTACCGTAATGAATAATGTAAATATATCATTGGTAATATAATATAATCAACAATGTGCAACATGCAAACACAATTTCTGTTCAGTTCTTCCAATTAAGCATTACTAATTCCATGTAGAAAAAAAGAACGGGGCGTAGCAAGTCGTAAAACAATAATCAATATTGCATTGTGTCTCTTCAAAGTATCAACTGATAACAAATCAGAATGTCCGATTTTGCGGATTATTTTTTAATTGAATTGTTATCAGTACCAAACAAAGCTTCTATTTATTTTCAGAAAATTACAATGAAGTACTTTATCTTAGATGCAGTCATCGGCTTTGTCTTCAGGCTAACCTTATCAAATTGAGTACGGGAGGGGCATAGTTGGCACGGAACTCACCTCTGATTTTATCTCGTGTCATCCACTGGCGCTTCTTACGGTGGAGAGAGTGGCCTCAGTAAGGCCCTGACTTACGGTGGAGAGAGTGGCCTCAGTAAGGCCCTGACTTACGGTGGAGAGAGTGGCCTCAGTAAGGCCCTGACTTACGGTGGAGAGAGTGGCCTCAGTAAGGCCTTGAACGGTGGAGAGAGTGGCCTCAGTAAGGCCCTGACTTCGGAGCTACAAACCTCTGACACGTATGGGTTCGCTCCGTGTCGGAGGCATGTCCCTCGTCTCATCTCCCTCCGTGGTTGCCGTCCCACTATATCCTAATACGATGTGTAAACGGGACGTAAAGCATGTATGAGGTTGACTTTGTTGTAGCGCAATTAATGGTGTGTTTTTTCCTTTTATGTGTCATTTTGTATGTAAGGTCACATATAAATTGTCCTAATAAGGTTTTAGAGTGTTGAATCGAATTGATTTGAAGACTTTATTTTAAGAGATTAGCCCAGTTAGTAAAATACTAATCTTCCCAGAGGCCCTGTTTACAAAGCAACATATAGTAAACAAAAACATATGTATATACACGTTTACAGCAACACAAATATATTGACAATCGAAACAAAAGTATTCACAAAAAAATAAAAATCTATATTATGATTTAATACCAATTTTAACGAAAACAATTTCAGTTACATAGTTCTCTTTATCCGCTTCATATAATTGTTTAAAACAGATTTAACTGACGTGCAAGATCTTACATGCGTTGGAATTTCCTTCCAAGTTACTGGCACAGATTAAGACATACTTCTTTTAAAATGCTCCTTATTTGGCTTAGGAATCGTACAGTTAGTATCACAGTGAGATCGTAAATTGTGTGGCGAATGTTATTAACTCAAGCAAATCCAATATATAAGAAGGAGCAAGCTGCTTAGAAGCTTTAAACATGAATTTAGCTCTATTAAGAACAATTTTTGTGTCAATTGTCATTGCATTTATAGTGTGTTTTGCATCATTTAAATATGTAAATTAGTTGCCTAATATAATATGACAAGCTCTTCTTTGTATTTTTAAAAGACTATTAGTGTTTCTCTTCGCCGTAGTTCCCCATATAATATTGCAAACATCTAAATGTGGCTGAATATAAGTCTTATAGTAAATACTTCTACAGTTAAGTAGAATCCATTGCTTTATCCTAGGTAATAGCCACAGATACGATGATAATTTCTTGTTCATCCCATTTAAGATTGTAATACTACTACTTTACTTCCATAGGTCAATTGAATATCCATGTTATTGTAGTTTAAAGACATAGGCGAGTGTTTTAGTACTGCGCGCTTCTGAGGTGTTGTAATTAATAAGACCTTAGTTTTTTCTGTATTTAGTACCATGCAGTTTTCTAAACACCAGTTTTGCTATATATGCAGTGCAGCTTTCAGATTATTTTCAATTGTAATTAACGAATCATTAATATCATATATAGTTGTATCGTCAGCATACAGATCAGTATGACTTACTGTGTCACTCATATGTAGAGGTAGATCATTAATAAATATTAAGAAGAACAGGGTGCCAAGTAAGGACGCGTGTGGTACTCCACAAGTAACACCATTTAAAAAAGTACCATTTAGTTCTACTTTTTGTTTCCGGTCAGTTAGGTATGGTGTAAACCATTTATGGTCAAGTCGCTACATTTATAATGTTTTAACTTTTCAATAATATATCATGATCAGCTAAATCAGAGCAGAATGTACATATACATAACGAAATCAGGTTTAGTTTAAGAAAGTGTGCTAGGGTAAAGACTAAAACAGGTGGAACTGGTAATGAAGAAGTAAAGAAGCTAGTGTTCGAAATCGGTAGTCCCATGTTCTTACTGTATAGATGTACTAACCTCGGTATTTCAGTATTTCTTACTGTATATATGTACGAACCTCGGTATTTCAGAGTTCTTACTGTATATATGTACTAACCTCGGTATTTCATATGAGTTGTTTTTGTATATATGTACTAACCTCGGTATTCAGTGTTCTTGTATATATGAACTAACCTCGGTATTTCGGTGTTCTTACTGTATATATGTACTAACCTCGGTATTTCATATGAGTTGTTATCGTATATATGTACGAACCTCGGTATTTCAGTGTTCTTACTGTATATGTATGTATATATATATATATATACTAACCTCGGTATTTCATATGAGTTCTTACTGTATATATGTACTAACCTCGGTATTCAGTGTTCTTATTGCATATATCTACTTACCTCGGTATTTCAGTGTTCTTACTGTATATGTATATATATATATATATATACTAACCTCGGTATTTCATATGAGTTCTTATTGTATATATGTACTAACCTCGGTATTTCAGAGTTCTTACAGTATATATGTACTTACCTCGGTATTCAGTGTTCTTATTGCATATATGTACTAACCTCGGTATTTCGGTGTTCTTATTGTATATATGTACTAACCTCGGTATTCAGTGTTCTTATTGTATATATGTACGAACCTCGGTATTTCAGTGTTCTTACTGTATATGTATATATATATATAAACTAACCTCGGTATTTCATATGAGTTCTTACTGTATATATGTACTAACCTCGGTATTTAGTGTTCTTATTGCATATATCTACTTACCTCGGTATTCAGTGTTCTTATTGCATATATCTACTTACCTCGGTATTTCAGTGTTCTTACTGTATATGTATATATATATATATACTGACCTCGGTATTTCATATGAGTTCTTATTGTATATATGTACTAACCTCGGTATTTCAGAGTTCTTACAGTATATATGTACTTACCTCGGTATTCAGTGTTCTTATTGCATATATGTACTAACCTCGGTATTTCGGTGTTCTTATTGTATATATGTACTTACCTCGGTATTTCAGTGTTCTTACTGTATATGTATATATATATATATATACTAACCTCGGTATTTCATATGAGTTCTTATTGTATATATGTACTAACCTCGGTATTTCAGAGTTCTTACAGTATATATGTACTTACCTCGGTATTCAGTGTTCTTATTGCATATATGTACTAACCTCGTTATTTCATATGAGTTCTTATTGTATATATGTACTAACCTCGGTATTTCAGTGTTCTTATTGTATATATGTACTAACCTCGTTATTCAGTGTTCTTATTGCATATATGTACGAACCTCGGTATTTCAGTGTTCTTATTGCATATATGTACGAACCTCGGTATTTCGGTGTTCTTATTGTATATATCTACTTACCTCGGTATTTCAGAGTTCTTATTGTATGTATGTACTAACCTCGGTATTCAGTGTTCTTATTGCATATATGTACTAACCTCGGTATTCCAGTGTTCTTATTGTATATATCTACTTACCTCGGTATTTCAGAGTTCTTATTGCATATATGTACTTACCTCGGTATTCAGTGTTCTTATTGTATATATGTACGAACCTCGGTATTTCGGTGTTCTTATTGTATATATGTACTTACCTCGGTATTTCAGAGTTCTTATTGTATATATGTACTAACCTCGATATTTCAGAGTTCTTACAGTATATATGTACTTACCTCGGTATTCAGTGTTCTTATTGCATATATGTACTAACCTCGGTATTCAGAGTTTTTATTGTATATATGTACTAACCTCGGTATTCAGTGTTCTTATTGTATATATGTACTAACCTCGGTATTCAGAGTTCTTATTGTATATATGTACTAACCTCGGTATTCAGTGTTCTTATTGCATATATCTACTTACCTCGGTAGTTCAGTGTTCTTACTGTATATGTATATATATATATATATACTAACCTCGGTATTTCATATGAGTTCTTATTGTATATATGTACTAACCTCGGTATTTCAGTGTTCTTATTGTATATATGTACTAACCTCGGTATTCAGTGTTCTTATTGTATATATGTACTAACCTCGGTATTCAGAGTTCTTATTGTATATATGTACTAACCTCGGTATTCAGTGTTCTTATTGCATATATCTACTTACCTCGGTATTTCAGTGTTCTTACTGTATATGTATATATATATATACTAACCTCGGTATTTCATATGAGTTCTTATTGTATATATGTACTAACCTCGGTATTTCAGAGTTCTTACAGTATATATGTACTTACCTCGGTATTCAGTGTTCTTATTGCATATATGTACTAACCTCGGTATTTCGGTGTTCTTATTGTATATATGTACTTACCTCGGTATTTCAGTGTTCTTACTGTATATGTATATATATATATATACTAACCTCGGTATTTCATATGAGTTCTTATTGTATATATGTACTAACCTCGGTATTTCAGAGTTCTTACAGTATATATGTAGTTACCTCGGTATTCAGTGTTCTTATTGCATATATGTACTAACCTCGTTATTTCATATGAGTTCTTATTGTATATATGTACTAACCTCGGTATTTCAGTTTTCTTATTGTATATATGTACTAACCTCGGTATTCAGTGTTCTTATTGCATATATGTACGAACCTCGGTATTTCAGTGTTCTTATTGCATATATGTACGAACCTCGGTATTTCGGTGTTCTTATTGTATATATATACTTACCTCGGTATTTCAGAGTTCTTATTGTATATATGTACTAACCTCGGTATTCAGTGTTCTTATTGCATATATGTACTAACCTCGGTATTCCAGTGTTCTTATTGTATATATCTACTTACCTCGGTATTTCAGAGTTCTTATTGCATATATGTACTTACCTCGGTATTCAGTGTTCTTATTGCATATATGTACTAACCTCGTTATTTCATATGAGTTCTTATTGTATATATGTACTAATCTCGGTATTTCAGTGTTCTTATTGTATATATGTACTAACCTCGGTATTCAGTGTTCTTATTGTATATATGTACTAACCTCGGTATTTCGGTGTTCTTATTGTATATATGTACTTACCTCGGTATTTCAGAGTTCTTATTGTATATATGTACTAACCTCGGTATTCAGAGTTCTTACAGTATATATGTACTTACCTCGGTATTCAGTGTTCTTATTGCATATATGTACTAACCTCGTTATTTCATATGAGTTCTTATTGTATATATGTACTAACCTCGGTATTTCAGTGTTCTTATTGTATATGTACTAACCTCGGTATTCAGTGTTCTTATTGCATATATGTACGAACCTCGGTATTTCAGTGTTCTTATTGCATATATGTACGAACCTCGGTATTTCGGTGTTCTTATTGTATATATCTACTTACCTCGGTATTTCAGAGTTCTTATTGTATATATGTACTAACCTCGGTATTCAGTGTTCTTATTGCATATATGTACTTACCTCGTTATTTCATATGAGTTCTTATTGTATATATGTACGAACCTCGGTATTTCGGTGTTCTTATTGTATATATGTACTTACCTCGGTATTTCAGAGTTCTTATTGTATATATGTACTAACCTCGGTATTTCAGAGTTCTTACAGTATATATGTACTTACCTCGGTATTCAGTGTTCTTATTGCATATATGTACTAACCTCGTTATTTCATATGAGTTCTTATTGTATATATGTACTAACCTCGGTATTTCAGTGTTCTTATTGTATATATGTACTAACCTCGGTATTCAGTGTTCTTATTGCATATATGTACGAACCTCGGTATTTCAGTGTTCTTATTGCATATATGTACGAACCTCGGTATTTCGGTGTTCTTATTGTATATATCTACTTACCTCGGTATTTCAGAGTTCTTATTGTATATATGTACTAACCTCGGTATTCAGTGTTCTTATTGCATATATGTACTAACCTTGGTATTCCAGTGTTCTTATTGTATATATCTACTTACCTCGGTATTTCAGAGTTCTTATTGCATATATGTACTTACCTCGGTATTCAGTGTTCTTATTGCATATATGTACTAACCTCGTTATTTCATATGAGTTCTTATTGTATATATGTACTAACCTCGGTATTTCAGTGTTCTTATTGTATATATGTACTAACCTCGGTATTCAGTGTTCTTATTGTATATATGTACTAACCTTGGTATTTCGGTGTTCTTATTGTATATATGTACTTACCTCGGTATTTCAGAGTTCTTATTGTATATATGTACCAACCTCGGTTTTCAGAGTTCTTATTGTATATATCTACTTACCTCGGTATTTCAGAGTTCTTACATTATATATGTACTAACCTCGTTATTTCATATGAGTTCTTATTGTATATATGTACTAACCTCGGTATTTCAGTGTTCTTATTGTATATATGTACTAACCTCGGTATTCAGTGTTCTTATTGTATATATGTACTAACCTCGGTATTTCAGAGTTCTTATTGTATATATGTACTAACCTCGGTATTCAGAGTTCTTATTGTATATATGTACTAACCTCGGTATTTCAGAGTCCTTATTGTATATATGTACTAACCTCGTTATTTCATATGAGTTCTTATTGTATATATGTACTAACCTCGGTATTTCAGTGTTCTTACTGTATATATCTACTAACCTCGGTATTTCAGAGTTCTTACTGTATATATGTACTAACCTCGTTATTTCATATGAGTTCTTATTGAATACATATGTACTAACCTCGGTCGTATTGTATTTATGTACTAACCTCGGTATTCCAGTGTTCTTACTGTATATATGTACTTACCTAGGTATTCCAGTGTTCTTATTGTATACATGTACTAACCTCGGTATTTCAGAGTTCTTACTGTATATATTAACTAATCTCGGTATTTCAGAGTTCTTACTGTATATATGTACTAACCTCGGTATTCCAATGTTCTTATTGTATATATGTACTAACCTCGGTATTCCAGTGTTCTTAATGTATATATGTACTACAATTCTTATTGTATATAGGTACTAACCTCGGTTATTAAGAGTTCTTATTGTATATATGTACTAACTTCGGTATTCCGGTGTTCTTACTGTATATATGTACAAACCTCGGTATTTCAGTGTTCGTATTATATATATGTACTAATCTCGGTATTCCAGTGTTCTTATTGTACATATGTACTAGATTTCTTATTGGATATTATACTAACCTCAGTATTTCAGAGTTCTTATTGTACCATACAGTGTATATACTAGAGTTCTTATTGGATATTATACTAAGCTCTGTATTTCAGAGTTCTTATTGTGCATATGTACTAACCTCTTATTGTTTATATTTACTAACCTCGGTTTTTCAGTGCGAACAATCAATGCTGGACGGTGGACCAGGGATGAAATCATGAAAAACGGAGATCGTGACGGTGATGGAAGTTTGTCGAGTGACGAACTCCAGACACTGTTCGTCCATTGGGATCTCAGAGGTATGCCTTATCGAACACTTTCACGACTATTACGTTAGGTCCAACGACCATGTATGTAAAGTTTCAACCCGATAGCCGTTATAACGTTCACTTAATGATGTGGGAAAACGGAGAGAAAAAAAGCCTGCAAAATCAAGATGACAGTATACTAGTTTTCGTAATTACCAATCAATACTAGCAGAAAATCAGTTTGTTTGTCTGAATGGTGTTTTACGTCATTTCTAGCACATGTTAGGCCATATATGACTATCGATTTTGTTGTGGTTGAGGCAGACCACCCATTTTTTCCTGGATACAACCAGTACATCCCGTCATCCGTAAGAATTGATACCTTCTCACTTGACCAAGATACAGTCATCCAAAAACACGAATATAAAACAACACTTACATACAAAATAGTACATGCCTATGCAGTATAGATAACATTATAACTCCTGCCATCGTTTATGATAAGTATGACGTTATGATGCAGATATATGTTTTCAAGATATGTTTTAAAATAATCAAAACGGGCTTTTAATTTTCAATATATGAGAGAATTAGTCTCGGCCAGCTAGACCGTATCATGCATATGTCTTATTTGCAGATATCGGTCTGGGAAGATTAGGCCAATTAAAGCGCCCACTAGCGATTAGTCCAATTTATTCGCGCGTTTTTTTAACGTGCATAAAGTTGACGTTTGCGTGACGTCATGTTGTAAATAAACGTACAACGTCAATTGTTGATGGACCTGTTACACGGTGCATGATCAAAACTAATTTTCACGGATAAAATATACGTTGCCTGAATAAGAACGGATAAGCACCTCGTTTTTTCGGTTAAAAAATGGAATTGGAAGGTGATGATTGGCTTAAAACGGAGGCAAAACCGGCAACAGAACCGTAAGTTCAGTTCATTTTTACTACCACGGACACTAGTTTAAATGCTAGATTTAACTTTATAGCTAAATACAGTAGAAAAAGTAAGTCATTTTCGCAAAATAAGCATTTGAAATGGTGCACTGCTGTACGGATTTCAGTATTGACAATACTTAACAAACATTTTTACATTATTTATACCATTTGGTATGCCTTTGTACGCAAGGATAGATACATTAGCATCCATAGTTGCGATATAAGAAACCATGAAGTGTTTCACGGTTGTATAATGATGAAATATCGGTTCATTTAGAGGTACGTAATATTTTCAAAGGCACCTAATTTTCACAACTACGCGGACAACAAGGAACCTCACTTTTTTATCCAATAGGGCATCATATAAGTAGTTGCTTTTGTCATTGCAATAAAAACGATATCATCTGAAACAGAACATGGTTAAAACGTGTGTATATACTAACTAAAGTCATTTATAATATATTTAAGTTAATATAAGTTAATTAAAGTCATTTTTAATATATTTACGTCTAATACATGTATTATCTGATTCTGACTGTTTGTTTGTGTAACGCCCTTTATCATTACAGGCCTACCATTTCTCAGGCTTTGAGCCGGTAATTACCTGCTTTTTTTGTAAGTTTACAAGCTTACCGGCCTTTTTGTTAATTGATTTAGTTTAGTTAAGTATACAGGAATTTGATGTTTGCTTTGTTCTTTTAGTATTTTTTAAAGCGTAGATATTCTTATATTTTTTTGAGAATGTATCGGCCACGTGTAGGCAACGCGACAGTTTTTACACTGGAAGTGTTTATTTGAGTCTCATCATTTATACAAATGTTAACATAAAAAATGTTAAACCACATACCCAGCCAGCATGGCCATATCGGATAGATATCGGTAATTGGTCGGAATGTCGGCAGATCGGCCCGTCATGCAGACTTGCCGCTGTCGGTAACAGAGCGGCAAGACCCGATGTCTATCTAGGAAACACATCGGTCTAACATCGGTCGGATATAGGCTTGCTGACTCTATTTTCCAATTTTTTGAATTTTTTGTTTGTATGTCAATTCATTTTGTATATTGTATATTTATTGTTAATGTGAACAGATATTCCTCGCAAATGTCCTTTTTTACATTGCAAAATTATGCTACCTACATTCACAAGAGTTTTATTTATTGCTAATGAATATTTTTCCAATCGAGCTAATTGAGATAAGCACCAACAAAAAGAGATGTACAAGGTATATATATATAAGATAGTAGATATAGTGAAAAAATGTCAGTATTCATTAAATCGATTTGATAAAAATGATAAAAAAAAATCGGACAGAAGTAAACGCCCGATAATCTTGTATGTTGCAAAACATATATATTTTGGATTGGTAATCCGATGCTCTAGCTACATACTGTACTAGCTGGATGGGGACAATATAACTAATTTTATGTTTTTCTGACAGATGTCATTTTGATATTGATGTGTAGCCGACAAGATATCGGTCCGACTTGAAGCCGATGGACATGCCGATCTCGGGCCGATATGGTTTGCAATATTGGTCCGATATAAAAAAAAAATATCTGGCCGATGAAGGCTAGATATAGGATTGCTGGCTGGGTACTTAATAACCTCTGAATACAGTTATAAGATCTGCGGTTAATCACGTTAAAATGTACAAATGCCAGCATTCAACTATTAAATGTATACAAGGGACAATAAATACAGCTCTTCAGTTTGATATACACATATAAAAACAATAATACATTCGCACATTAAAATGTCAGCAAGTGATGTTAATCTTAAAAGTGTACGACCTGATGAACGGATATAGTATATTTTGTAAATAAAATAACTGACATTAAAGCCTGACAAAAACAAGCATTCGAGGAATAAGCTTTATAAATTGGCTAAACATAGTTTTAAAAATGTCAGATTTGCTATGACCTAATTAATGTCCATTGCTCGCAAACAATGCCATCAGTAATCCTTAATTATATATTTCATGTACATTCATGCAAATTGATTCAATATATGTATCTTTTTAAAACCGAATCTTGAATATTGTTGTCTTTTCATTTCATATTCATTCTGATAAAGATTATTATTTTACTATAAAATCTAAGGATAAAAACCGATGAACACAAATTTGATAACTTACTGAAAAATAAGGTGAAATCTCAACATATCTCGGCAAGGAACCAATTTTCGGCGAAGTGTAATTTCAACAATTTTTTTAAAGACTGCCGTTAACAATATTTTTTATCACGCGCAGTTAAGTTTGAGAAATTTGGAATTAACTGAATATGTCACAAACTGTTCAAGAATACAGTACGCGAGAATCGATGTTCAAATTATACTGTTTTTCTCATGTATCGTTTGTATCTTTTTGTGTGTGTGTAACCGTCGTTCTTCATAATGAACATTTAAGATGTGCGACTTGACATTTGATTGTTTTAGTACATACATGTATGACATTGTGTGATGTATGCAGAAATTAGACAAGCGCATGTTTTTTTTCTTTTATGACATTGATACACATATTAGTACTTGTATATTATTACTTTGCGAAGATGCAAATAGTATTATTATTATGTTATTAATGCAATATAAATTCTTCATTTGTATTTCATTTTATATTTATAAAGTCCTCAGAATTCACCAGAATGCGTCATTTACAGGGTAATTTCGAAAAATCTCCCAACCCCCAACATCCACCGCCCCAATGTTTAACTCCTTCCGGCGCCTTTGTATAATGTTTGCTCTGAGATTCTTACCCACCTGATGAAGTAATCAGAAGAAGAAAAAAAGAAACGCATCGTACTTTGGTCGAGTACTGAACCAATTAGGTGCCCATATCCAGGACGATTAGGTGTCTCGATCAAATGCGTAAATTGTAAGATTTTTCTATGCAGGAAGAATTTTCTATTCTTTTCTATTACACGGAATATTAAATACAATAAAATAGATTAAACGAACTCAAAATAAAATCTAAAAACGTCTATAAACAAATGAAAAAATCAGTTCAAATGATCAATACTCGCCTTTGCCCAACCAGAATCGCACAACAAAACTAAATTGTGTCGATTTCACAAACATTACACAGAGACAGTGTTGTACATAAGGCGAACATAGTATCATTTTGTTCCGTGAAAGCATTACAATTACAAAAGAAAGCGTAACAAGGAAATAATCCGACAATAAAGATGGTCACTAGAAAAACTAGTTACCTTGGTTATCCCAAAACAACAGTGAATATTAGGAGCCCATCAGTAGCGATTAGGAGCCGAATCGACTTTTATCCGTGAACATTAGTTTTGATCATGCACCGTGTGTTACCATTTTTGACGTCACATGCTGCAAGTAAGGAATTATTATGAAATTAATTTACAAGTGTTTTGAAAGTCTCGTAGAATCTTTCAAAATCTCGCCAAAATGAGAGGGCGATTTTAACCGTCGTAGTTTCCCCAGGCCCTGGTTCTGGATCCGTGTAGCATAGCGTAACGAAGAAATCAGAAGCGGGCCAGGTGACCGGGGCTAATGAGAGAATGTGTTCAAGCTGAAGAGGAAGATTTTATTCATAAATCGACAGGTCATAGGCCCAAGAGATACTACAAATGCATACAACCACAGAAAATATGAAACATCAATTAACATATTTACACAAGTATTTACAAATATAAACGGAATGATGTGTTTCATATACTGAGTATATACTCACAAAAACAAAAGTACCCCTTTTTTTGCTGGTATTCCCAAAGGCCAGTTTTTGAAGGCGTAGGACAGCTTGAACAGCGCTTTAATTAAACAATGTTAGATGTTTTTAAGTAACCTCCACTAAGAAGTAAATATTCCTTTAGTTTCAAATTTTGCAAACCTTAAAGGGAGGTATTTTGAAGATCTTTGATAATCAAAAGCTGCTACCTATACAATCGGTGCTTTTTTTTTTTTCGAAAGCAACGTATAGAGAATATTGTCTGAACAAACTGAGGTAATGTTTGCAGATTGTATACGTTTTTACGAAAAATGTACGGTTTAAGAAAAAGGGGGATACTGTGTACTGTGTACTGAACTTTTCAAAAAAAACATTTTGTTTGGACTATTGGTGGTGGTCGATCTAATTATTCTATATGCATCATTTATTATTTCATGTTTACTGTCTATATAATAAGGGAAAGGAAACGGGGTACTTTTATTTTTCTCAGTATATATTCCTATGTTACAAATAGCGGAGAAGGTGATAATGACATCATGTTATGGTGTTAAAAAAGTATTGCAAACGTTGCTAATATATTATAGCAATACCTACAGTGGGAGTGCATCACAAAGTGCAGCCTGGTTGGTGATTTGGTCAATTCATAACTGACACCACTCAGCCCGTTTTTGTGCAGCACTTCCACTGGGTTAACCAGAAGTTGTATAGTCATAACAGGCGCTGCCTTTGCTATATTTGGTAACTAAGGAATAACGCAGTTCATGTTTGACATTGTTTGATTAATTAACATTGTATTTTATAAACATGAATCTAAATAATATGTATATAAACATTGCCATAACGCCATTGATATATTAGTAATATATGATATATTAGTAATATTGAATATACAATTATCTAACGCTGTGCTCAAGAGTCATATGTGACTTTTTGCATACTATGCATGTACTTTGTAAGGTTTATTTTGGATGGCCTTGACACAAATAGCCATATGACGAGGCTGATAAAAGTTCTTCTTCTATAACTATGTCTATAGCCATTAAAGTTTAAAGTTGGACTTTTAATTACATACGCATTTACAATTGTAGACAATGTAAACAACATTTAGAACATCAACTGTGCAACAAGTATATGATGAACATGTTTTCTATCAGAATATGTTACATTAGGTAGACCATTTAAGTTTAAAATAGTTTAAAGTAGCTATCCCGCCAAACAACAGCAAAATCGTACAAGCTATGTACACCGTTTCGTAACCTACTGACGACGACCGCTTTAACCAGCCAGGCCAACCTCTAAAACTGGAGTTCGAATTAAGAGTTACCAACTCATCATTCATTTTACGAATATTCAATCACGTTTTTTTTTAAAACCCTTGAATAAACATATACTTTTGATAGGCCCATATTCATTATTATATGACTTGAACACCTGGCTAGAGTTTTGATAAAGGGTTTTATAGTGCAGTTTTGCCGTCATTTGAAGTGTTGCTTTCTTTAATTGTCTTGGCAAATTTTAATTATTTGATTAAATAATCAAAGACACTTCAACACATTTGAAGATATACATGACATTTTCTTTTTCGCTAATTAATAGCTCATTTTAGTCATACTAGGTCTTGTCCAGTAATAAGAGTTCATGTAAGTCACTAAACAAAGAACATAGATAAAATTATACTCCCCTTCATTTTTATTACAAATATTACATTTTCTTCCGTCTAGTGGAATACTGTATGTCTGTCCTAATTCAAGTTGGTTTACGTATGTTGTAAAAGTTAGCTGTTGTTGGCGGGATATATACTTTAACATGTTCCAATATAGTGTTGCATGCTTACGCCTGTATGTCTAACTTTCTTTGGTGGTCTGCCTCCACCACAAATAAAAATCGACCGTCATATATATATAACTTTACATGTGTTGAAAATGACGTAAAACAACATACAAAATAAAACAAAACTAACTCTCTTTGATATGATTTTTACGACATTGTTTGCATCAGTGATTATATTCAGAACGAGATTCGACTAGAGGTGCTCAATTTTCTTCAGATTTAGCATTTCCAATTGTATTTAAACAAGAATAAAATCTATTTCGCTTTTCAATACAAGCTTCATCAAACCATTAATTTTTAACAGACTGTGTATTCTCTTTAGTTTTTGTGTTTCGTATTTTCTTTTCAAACAAAAGATCAGTAATAGTATTCAGATTGTGGTTACCCATCCAAGGATATATAACTTTTATACCCTGGGCTTCATCAGAAGGAACTTAAAGCACTGCCCAATCACCTGCAGAAAAACAGCATATCTGGCACTGGTAAGATCTATACGAGAATACAGCTCTATCATCTGGGACCCATACTACATCAAGCACATCGAACGCGTTGAGAAGGTACAAAGACAAGCAGCACGCTTCATCACCGGGGATTATAAATCCCGAGACGAAGGATGCATTTCTAGGATGCTAGAGCAGCTCGAACTTCCAAGCCTGCAAAGCAGACGTAAGATGAACAGACTGACATTCCTCTATAAGGTGGTCGAGGGGCAGGTTCCAGTTCTACCCTGCCATGACATTTTGACACCAGTCCGTGCCAAACGAAACATAAAAGCCAGACAATATAGAGACTTTGAATGTACAAACATCAAAGAAAACCAAATAACAAACAATAGTAAATGTTTTAACACTTTCAAATGTAAAACTGAGCAGTTTAAAAGCTCTTTTTCCCCCAAAACAGTTACTTGAGTATAGGAACAAACTAGAGGACAGTGTTGTGTGCGCGAAGACAGTCGGGAGCTTTAAGACAGCTCTATAACACTCTAAGACGTGTTAACAAATATCTCTCTTCCGGTGCAATTGATGCCGTCACTGGCCCTGCAACGTGCTTATTCAGATTCAGATACCAACTTTCTAAAGCAAAAAAAATGACCAGAAAATGACGTATGTTGATGACGTTTTCTACAGGGTTCGTTATATAAAATATATTTGCAATATGAATGTATAATCAGCATGTATAATCTACATATCATTATTAGTAATACTGTTGTAAGGTACATGTATATACAAGTTATAAAATATATAATTGCAACATAATCCTCTCTCTCCCTCTCTCTCTCTCTCTCTCTCTCTCTCTCTCTCTCTCTCTCTCATTGTTCAACACTCCTGCTTTAAAATACAGATATCATTAGTATACATGATATGCAAGAAATATATATATACATATATATATGTATGTGTATTGCTGTACTCTGCAGATCTATTTACAGAAACGCGTTACCCTATTTTACACTGAAAATACTGTATTATCATTTGAGAGACTCGCAGTTCATGAGTTGTCATTGCGACTCATAGACCCCGAGTTGCCATTGCATCTCACGGGTACTGAGTTGTCATTGCGACTCACGAGTCCTGAGTTGCCATTAAGAACACGGTCCACATCGTTTCCAGGTAAAATGTTATCATCCGAAGTCAATCGTTTGCTGTCCTTGACAGAGTCTTCGTTTTCATCTCGTATTTTCTCGGGAAAATACAGCTTCCCGTGATCTGAACAATATTTGGAACCCTCTAGTGTAACCGCCTCCCAGTCGGGCCAATAGCGCTCTTTCATTCGGTAGATATAATCTACAACATTTTGTAGATTGTCTGTAATACACAAATAAAGAAAATGAAAGAGGATTTATCTAGCCGAAATCTATTGTGTATATAGTATATTAGTCTAATTAAAGCAGGGTCCCAATAATCAGTACATGAAAAATGCTTATTAATAAATAGACTGCTCCACAGCCGTCATTGAGTGAACGAGACATGCGCCGTGGAGCAGTCTAATTATGCAGACAATTCTCAAGTTGTAGCGTATGTGTGATCAAGATCGATTCAGGACATTTCGGCACCAAACCATTTCGACACCTAGACAAATCGGCACCTAGATGTTTCGGCATCAAACCATTTCGGCATCTATTTTAATTTTTACCCTAGACGTTTCGACACCCATTTATATTTGAGTATTGTGAAAATGAAGTAAGGAAGTAAAGAAATTAAATATTTTCTATAAGATCACTTGTAATTCATTTAAAATGCAAAGTTGATTGCCTTAACGGCACCTCCGAAGCGGTTTTGAGCCTGAATACAACTAAAACATGAATATAAATAGGGCTCATATGACAATCTCTTGTACAGTTTAAGTAAATATGACTTATATTATATTGTAGTTTGGTCACTGAAATACCCTTTGTAATAGCTAAGGTGTAAATCGTTTAATTGAAAATACTTGAATATGTTCCTTTTAACATGTATAATAATATATACCTAAGACCAAATAAAAACTTATCTGTATTCATACAGTATCTTTTAATTCTTCGCTTTACCTTCCTGTTATCTCCATATCGACGACTACAGGTATGTGACTTGAACAAAGCCTCCACAAACTAACCCATTATTAAATAATCGTCTGCATATAACGCATGCGTTATACTTTTCTTGTTTTAACATTGTATTCCAAAGATATATCTACGTTGTATTGTTCTTGTTTTTTTTATTTTTTTAAAAAATCAAGATTGCCGTGTGTCTTTTTACGAATTATATTTAGATAGCAACGTACCGTTTACTATATATTTGTTATGCTCAAATATCTTAATTGGTAAGACGGCCAATTACAATTGATATAGGTTTGGTACGTTCAAAATGTCCTATTTTATAAGATAAACACTTACCTTTGATATAGACTTGATGCCTGGAACCCGGCATGTGCCAATAAATCTGCGCCATCATACCAAATATTGCACAGTCTATCTCAGACGGTGTATCGCCCATCATGAATGACTTGGTACCTTCAAATATCGGGGACACATTAGCTACAGATTGTTTCATCATAAAAGAAGCTGTAAATGTCACATTCATAAAACGCAGTAATCTCATTAAAATAGTATTGAAGCTGCATTAGCCGTAACTTCGTGGCCTTTTATCCTAGTTTGCTGCCAGCGGCCTGTATAAGGCCCCTTCCCCATCCAAATTTCTATTAAAATCAAGCAGTTTTACCCATTTTGTTAAATTTCATTCCCAGTCATTAATTTTTCCCCTCAATTTAGGTCAAAAGGCCCCTTCCCCAAAAACTTATAAAAATGCCCTGAACTTATAGCATACAAAACATAAAGTAATAATTACATTGACAAACATAGCACAACTACCATTATTAAATAATTATTAAATAGAACCAATTTGTTTCAACGGATTTCAGTAGCGGTACAAAAACTCAAGTACCACTTCGTGGGATTGAACTCCAAAAACACTAACTTTACACGAACGCATTCCATATAGAGCTACACGGGATAGTTATGACTTTCTGGTGTAAGACATACAGTAATCAAAACCTAATGCGCTAATGGATATCACGTGAACAACAGAATGTAAATATTGCGGTCCAGTGAAATTTACAAACAACAAATACAATGTTTTTCTTTTCAAATTAACAAATGTATTACTACATACTTATTTGGGACCATGTTTCCCATGTCTGCATTTCACTGAATAAAAATCAGGCATTGATTTGCTTATGCTCAATATATGCTCACTATATACAATGTCCCTTTAAAAAAAATACATGTAATATATATAAATACATTTGAAAGTAAGGAGTGAGACGAAACGACATAAACAGACTGGCAATGTGGGTATCGCCCTAGAAAGTCAAGTGACGAAAATGGCCGTTGTGGTTTTCCAGGTTATTGGGTGCACCAAACCCCACTATTGCCATGTTGAAAACAATCTTATAAAGCGGGAGAGTGACAGTAAAGGAGTCCACGCTAAGGTAAAACGCCACCATGTTAGCAAGACGGCTAGAACAACTTGTAACGTGTTCTAGTCGTCTTGCTCGGTGACAACTGTATCGTCTTGTTTTCGCAGGTTTTCTCTATTTTCTCCTATAATTCTACATGGATTACGTGAACACTATTAAGTTTCATACCTCACCCTTTTGACACAAAATGTACAGTGTATGTAAAGTGTGTTTTGACCTTAAAAACTCAAGTGCAAGGTCAATGTCAACTCAAACATGTTCCAACAGTAACAATGTCGTGACTTAGTTCTCGAAATAAAGGTCAGTCACCTCAGCAGAGGGCCAATGACGTCATAGAAGATGTTATTTTTCTTTTGCACATGCGCCAATCTGTTATTAAATGGTGCGACCTTTAAAATCACTGAACCAAATAAACTGGGGTAAAATAACACGCTCGGTTAAATTAAAAATGTTCTATCACGAGAAGCAAATATAATCCCAATACCTTTATAAATAAATATGCACCTATTACTTCGAAGCAATGGATTAAAGTACAACCCCTTCCCATATATACGGATAAAACTGCATTCTAGCAAAGTGATACATGATATTGAAAAGAAATTTCATCCTACCTAGAAAATGTGAGATTGCATCCATGTCCCGTACGGCAATATCCCAGACTTCCTGATTTGTGTGCCGACCTATACCGTGGCCCCATGTTTCCTTTGCAATCATCCTCCGCAAGAAGAATACAGTCATCCAGAGTTTGAAACCGCGGTATGGAATCACGGATTTAATCGGTGCCAAGTCTTCTCCGAACATTTCAATACACATTGTCCTGAAATATATAATATTAATGTAGTTAAACCTTTATATCTTAGTGCTTTACTCTCAATGATATTTAAAAATGTCAACACAATCAGTCAAGAATTACATATTTTAAAGAAAAATATTTTAACTAAATTAAAAACAACATGTATATTTGTTTAGAGGAAAACAAAAGCAGCAATAATAATAATTAATTACGAACTGATTTCAAGAACATAGAAAGTATACTAAGTTTTTTCGAAAACTGCGACCTGCAGGCCTTGAATTCACCAACCATTCTTGAGAATATTCTTAGTCTTAAGCCCAAGTATGTCAATTTCAACCACAAATATTTCTATCAGTTTAAAGTATAAACGTTCATAACAAACTTCTATGTATCACTATGATAAATACTAATACATAGCAACTTCAAACGATTGTTTATCTTTGAAGGTAATGGAAATATTACTGAATGAAATTTGAGTATTTGAGTTCAAGTCTAAGAATGGTTTGAAGAATGGTTGGTGAATTCCAGGCCAGAGGTATTTCCCGATCAGTAGTTTTGAAGGGAACGCATGAAGGGATCACCAGCGACGTGGCATGCTATAAGCTCTGATGGTCTATAATTGTATGAACTCGGCGAATGATGCTCTTAAAACGAACATATTATGTGGAGCTCTTGTTAAAGCTAGTGTGTTTAAATCCACGCTTAAGCTCAGTTTGTATTCACTTGAAGAGTATCCGTATTTAAAGAAGCTCATAATATTAAACGTCAGAATATTAAAAATGTTTCTCACGAAGCCCAATTTATTAGGCTATTTTTAATCATTTAGAGCTTGTTTAATCACTTAGAGCTTGTTTTGTCATTTGCAATCACATTGCGGGAATTTCTTTATTTACACTGTCCTGTTTTAATGGGATGACAGTAGGGTAAGAGGTTTGATGCACCCTAGAACCGATTTTAACCCCAGTGGCCTGATTGCCACTGACCGTTCCAATGCGGTAGCCCTGTTGTCAACCCTTTTGTGTTTGTGATGACGTTTGCATTTAATATTACTTTTGCCTTTTTGTTTTGTTTCTGTGTTTTGTGGTTGACTGTCCTCCTTGAATGCTACTTTCCCTGTCCGATATTTTTATATTTCTTTGTAGTGGTAAGCCTAGATGGGACACGTGCCACTGAAGTGAACACTGATCGGGAAGTTGTGTAGAAATTTAGGCAAACTCAAACAATAGCATTATCACGGACGAATTATCAGTCCGATGGACGCCATGTCGAGCTTTCCAATAAGTGCCACGACAAACGTATGACGAGACGTGTCTTGATGAAGCCATTCCGATCAAATAATGTACATGAAATGTAATGGCGATATAATCAAGTCAAGTAATATTTACCGCCGTATAAACGCTCCCAATCCCTTAACCCCTACCCCACCCTGCTCTCCAAGGAAACAAGGAATTATGAAATCCGAATAGCAACAGTCATCAGATATCAATGTTAAGACATATAATTATAGACTGTTATTATTTCTACTGCAGCATCACGGAATTAGTACTGCTGTCTGACAACCTCGCCGACTTGCATCATGATAAGGTCAAACTGTAGGATAACAAACTAAACAATATAACATGTGAAATAGTACTACCATCGTGTGATGTAACGAAGAAATACAACAATCAAATAGCAGTAACACTTCCTAAATATAACAACAAGAAATCCGCGGATTCACATGTCTTGCCTAACGGGGGCGGGACTTAAAAATATAAGATAAATGATGCTTAAATGAAAGTTTGTAAACATTTTAATAAATAAACACAATGGAGTTTACAGTTTGCTGAGATGACATTTAAGCGCATTTGTTTAAAAAGAAAATATCATTCTATAAAAAAAAACAATAAAAAATAAATAAAAAATCATCAAAAAGTAAGTCAAGGTCATAGATGAAATCCGAAAACGTGCACTACCCAAGACACAACATGTCAAAATAGAATGTTTTGCTTTCCAAAGATTAAGCTATAAACTAGGTTCAGAGCATCTATAGCATAATTATAGTTCATGAGAAAGTGATGTAAATGTAACAATTAAAGTTATCTACCCTTTGCTTGGATGGTTAAGGTCACATTAACATTTGCTTTATGACACGTTGTGATGTACTACCCAAGAAACAAGTATAAGCGAAATTTGAAAGATCCAATGCATAAAGTTTGTGAGAAAGTGACACAAACGCAAATGTTGAAGGTAACAATTATTAAGTTATCTGCCCCTTGATTGGAGGATCAATGTCACATCTACATTTGCTTGTCACGTTTCAATGTACCACGCAAGATACAACTATAAGCAAAGTTTGAAAGGTCTAGTGCATACAGTTTGTGAAAAAGTGATCTCAACGCAAAAGTTGAAGGTAAAAACTATAAGGTTATATGTCCCTTCCTTGGAGGGTCAAGGTCACATCCACATTTGCTTGTCACGTTGCAATGTACCGCTCAAGATACAACTATAAGCAAAGTTTGAACGGTGTAGTGCATACAGTTTGCGAGAAATTGACCTCAATGCACAAGTTAAAGGTAAAAATTATAAATTAACTGCCCTTTGCTTGAAGTATCAAGGTCACGTCCACATTTGCTTTGTCACGTTGCAATGTACCACTCAAGTTACAACTATAAGCAAAGTTTGAAAGGTCTAGTGCATACAGTTTGTGAAAAAGTGACCTAAACGACAAAGTTGAACGTAAAAAATATTAAGTTATCTGCCCTTTGCTTGGAGGGTCAAGGTCACTTCCACGTTGCAATGTACCACTCAAGATACAACTATAAGCAAAATTTAAAAGGTGTAGTGCATATAGTTTGCGAGAAATTGACCTCAATGCAAAAGTTGAAGGTAAAGATAAGTTAACTGTCCTTTGCTTGGAGGGTCAAGGTCACTTCCACATTTGCTTTGTCACGTTGCGATGTACCATCAAAGATACAACTATAAGCAAAGTTTGAATGGCCCATACAGTTTTTGAGAAAATAAAATAAACGCAAAACTTGAATGTTGACGCCTTCGCCTTCGCCGCCGCTTGAATGTTGACGCCTTCGCCTTCGCCGCCGCCGGAAAAGCAACACCTATGTTCTTTTATTTTCTTCGAAAAGGCGAGACAAAAATCTAATTATGTCGTGAACTTCCCACTCGATAGGATAACCTCTCTACCATAGAGGTTATGGTCGTTTAGCAAACCTACCATTCAGTATGCAACAGTCTGATTGACAAAATAGTTCAAGCAAAATCCACGAGATGTCTTTCTACGCCTGCGAAATTGGAACATGAGGAAATTCAGTGCTACAGATAACTCAAGTACCCACGTACTAGGATTTAATTCACTCAATTGTCAAAGGGTCCTTGGCAAGTACGTACGTTTTTTCCCTGAGAGTGTAACAGGCAATCTTAGTTTCCAACTGAAAAGAGATATTTGCCCTCTCTTGTCAGTGTAATCCGGGCAGTTCCGACTATAGTACAAGCCCGTTAAATATCAGTAGGAATGTATTAGATATAGCAGGAGTAGGGCAGGAGTAGGGATTCATATGTATCAATTTCCTACCTTTGTGGCACTATATTTGAGGTTACGAGAATTTAACCAACAATTCAGCAATCTCCTCTGCTAACATAATTATGATATTAAATGCTAGTTTAAATTCCCTGCACATCTCTAATGTATTGCGTAAAACGAGTAGGCAGAAAATAAATTAGAAATGCAAGATAATTAAAATGCAATGAAACCTGAGGTTTGATGTCATCACTATGCGAACCTCAATTCATTTTTCTAAAGCGGCATTTAATATGGTGTCTTATTTGTACGTAATTGCTGTTTACGTTTTTCTATCATTTCTTTGCTTTGTCACATGCAAATAACAAAAACAAAACATTTAAAAAAAGAGAAAGAAATAAAATCGTATACTTGCAATATTGATTACTAAATCATTACACATATCGAGGGATCAGCGCAAGACTAGCGTATCTCCTTCTGTACTCATATGTAGTTATAATAATCTTGCGCTGACACCTCGATATAATGTATCTAAGTTGCATACACTTCTCAAAACTGCTAACTACACCGCTCACGTTTTGGGTTATATATCACTAGCGGATCCAGGGGGGGGCGCACCCGGCGCGCGCCCCCCCTAAAAATTCCGGATCATACATGTATGTCCATGTTACTGTAGATATAATATCAAACAATTTCGATGCACGCCCTCAGTATTAAAAAATGTCTCGCTCGCTTCGCTCGCTCTACGCATAATGACTAATGAGTGGTTTAATTAACACATTGTTAAATCCTTTTATTTGAAAACGGACTTTTTTTAGTCATACATGTCCATGTTACTGTAGATAAAATATCAAACAATTTCGATGCACGCCCTCAGTATTTTTTTTTTCGCTCGCTTAGCTCGCTTGAGGCATAATGGCTAATGAGTGGTTTAATTAACAAATTGTTAAAACCTTTTATTTTAAAACGGACTCTTTTATTCATACATGTATGTTCATGTTACTGTAGATAAAATATCAAACAATTTCGATGCACGCCCTCAGTATAAAAAAATTTCTCGCTCGCTTCGCTCGCTCTACGCATAATGACTAATGAGTGGTTTAATTAACACATTGTTAAATCCTTTTATTTGAAAACGGACTTTTTTTTATTCATACATGTATGTCCATGTTACTGTAGATAAAATATCAAACAATTTTGATGCACGCCCTCAGTATAATTTTTTTTTCGCTCGCTCGACGCATAATGGCTAATGAGTGGTTTAATTAACACATTGTTAAATCCTTTTATTTGAATACGGACTTTTTTTATTCATACATGTATGTCCATGTTACTGTAGATAAAATATCAAACAATTTCGATGCACGCCCTCAGTATAACAATTTGTTTTCGCTCGCTTCGCTCTCTCGACGCATAATGGCTAATGAGTGGTTTAATTAACACATTGATAATTCCTTTTATTTGAAAACGGACTTTTTTACCCTATCAATGCACTACCGAAACCGTTTTATGAGGCTAGAAACGGACCCGAAAAATTACCAAAATCTTACGCCCCCCCTAATCTGAAATCCTGGATCCGCCCCTGTATATATCGATGGGTTGAATGTTTTTCAATAAAATAAAAAGGAAATACCAATTCAATCATTTTTACATCATTTCATTTTATTTTTTTCATGGGCAATGCTAGAACTAAACCACAATAAGCAATTACAAACGACCCATGTAAACACTAAAGTCACACTTTTATGAACAAGAAATGAAAAGTGTGACTTTAGTGTTTACATGGGTCGTTTGTAATTGCTTATTGTGGTTTAGTTCTAGCATTGCCCATGAAAAAAATAAAATGAAATGATGTAAAAATGATTGAATTGGTATTTCCTTTTTATTTTATTGAAAAACATTCAACCCATCGATATATATAACCCAAAACGTAGCGGTGTAGTTAGCAGTTTTGAGAAGTGTATGTAATGTAACCGTGAAAACAACCTAGGTGGGAACAACCTACTCTTCCATATTTGTGTTGGACTTGATTTTAGGCTTCGTTTTAACTGGATAAAAAATGAAGTTTGGAAGGAAGGATTTCTGGCTTGCACCTTTCAATAGGTTCTTCTTATCGGTAGGTCCTTCTACTAGCGATATTAAGCAGGTGCTTGTACAAGCGATGTTAGCTATCAATAGGTCTAGTACTAGCGATGGTAACTATCGATAAGTGCTTGTACTAGTGATGTTAGCTACCGACAGTTGCTTGTACTGGCGATGTTAGCTATCGATAGGTCTTGTACTAGCGATGGTAACTATCGATTAGTGCTTGTACTAGCGATTCTAACTATAGATAGGTCCTTCTGCTACCGATATTAGCAATCGATAGGTCATTGTACTACAGATATTACCTGTCGATAGGTCATTGTACTACCGGTATTAACAATCGATAGGTAATTGTACTACCGATATTAACAATCGATAGGTCCTTGTACGACCGATATTAACAATCGATAGGTCATTGTACTACCGATATTAACTATCGATAGGTCAATGTACTATCGATTGTTAGTCCTTCTACTAACGATATTAATAATCGATAGGTCCTTGTAACAACGATGTAAGTTTACTAAGAAAACAGCATCCGTTAAAGTTACATCCATGGACACAGAACACCCGACTCACACTCCAGGGAACATAATACGATGAAGTAGCAGTCAATAAGATGACACAAGAGATACATTCGCACAAAAACATTTGCATTGTTAGATATGTTTGTGATATGGGAGACAGACACGTATGTGTATAATTTCAGTTTCAGATATCGTGTGTTTTAATTGAATCGCATCAGGGATGGGTACTAGTATTAGAAATGAGCAAGGCATGAAGAAGGCCAACGTACAGAGAATATGTTATTGCTACTAGTAATCGTAATGAACAAGACATGAAGAAGGCCAACGTACAGATAATGCGTTAATGATGCTAGTAATCGTAATGAAAAAGACATTAAGAAGGCCAACGTACAGAGAATGTGTTAATGCTACTAGTAATCGTAATGAAAAAGACATGAAGAAGGCCAACGTACAGAGAATACATTAATGATGCTAGTAAGCGTAATGAACAGGCATGAAGAAGGGTAAATGTACAGAGAATGCGTTAATGATGCTAGTAATCGTAACGAGCAAGACATGAAGAAGGCCAACGTACAGAGAATGTGTTAATGCTACTAGTATTCGTAATTAACAAGACATGAAGAATGCCAACGTACAGAGAATGCCTTAATGCTACTAGTAATCGTAATGAGCAAGACACGAAGAAGGCCAACGTACAGAGAATGCGGTAATGCTACTAGTAATCGTAATGAGCAAGACACGAAGAAGGCCAACGTACAGAGAATGTGTTAATGCTACTAGTATTCGTAATTAACAAGACATGAAGAATGCCAACGTACAGAGAATGCCTTAATGCTACTAGTAATCGTAATGAGCAAGACACGAAGAATGCCAACGTACAGGGAAAGCGTTAATGCTACTAGTAATCGTAATGAGCAAGACACGAAGAAGGCCAACGTACAGAGAATGCGGTAATGCTACTAGTACTCGTAATGAACAAGACATGAAGAAGACCAACGTACAGAGAATGGGTTAATGCTACTAGTAATCGTAATGAACAGGCATGAAGAAGGCCAATGTACAGAGAATGCGTTAATGATGCTAGTAATCGTAACGAGCAAGACATGAAGAAGGCCAACGTACAGAGAAGTGTTAATGCTACTAGTATTCGTAATTAACAAGACATGAAGAATGCCAACGTACAGAGAATGCGTTAATGATACTAGTAATCGTAATGAACAAGACATGAAGAAGGCCTACGTACAGAGAATGCGTTAATGCTGCTAGTAATCGTAATGAACAAGGCATGAAGAAGGCCAACGTACAGAGAATGCGTCAGTGGTGCCAGTAATCGTAATGAGCAAGACACGAAGTAGGCCAACGAACAGAGAATGCGTTAATGATGCTAGTAATCGTAATGAGTAAGATACGAAGAAAGCCAAAGTACAGAGAATGCGTTAATGATGCTAGTAATCCTAATGAGCAAGGCATGAAGAAGGCCAGCGTACAGAGAATGCGTTAATAATGCTAGTAATCATAATGAGCAAGACACGAAGAAGGTCAACGTACAGAAAATGCGTTAATGCTGCTAGTAATCGTAATGAACAAGACACGAAGAAGGCCAACCTACAGATAGTACAGAGAATGCGTTAATGCTACTAGTAAACGTAATGAACAAGACATGAAGAAGGCCAACGTACAGAGAATGTGTAAATGCTACTAGTAATCGTAATGAACGAGACATGAAGAAAGCCAACGTACAGAGAATGCGTTAATGATGCTAGTAATCGTAATGAGCAAGACACGAAGAAGGCCAACGTACATAGAATGCGTTAATGCTACTAGTAATCGTAATGAACAAGACATGAAGAAGGCCAACGTACAGAGAATGTGTTAATGTCAATAGTAATCGTAATGCACGAAGAAGGCCAACGTTCAGAGAATGTGTTAATGCAACTAGTAATCGTAATGAGCAAGACAGGAAAAAGGCCAACGTACAGAGAATGCGTTAATGATACTAGTAATCGTAATAAACAAGACATATTAGAAGGCCAACGTACAGAGAATGTGTTAATGCCACTAGTAATCGTAATGAGCAAGACAGGAAAAAGGCCAACGTACAGAAAATGCGTTAATGATACTAGTAATCGTAATGAACAAGACCTATTAGAAGGCCAACGTACAGAGAATGTGTTAATGCAGCTAGTAATCGTAATGAGCAAGACATGAAAAAGGCCAACGTACAGAGAATGCGTTAATGATACTAGTAATCGTAATAACAAGACATATTAGAAGGCCAACGTACAGGGAAAGCGTTAATGCAGCTAGTAATCGTAATGAGCAAGACATGAAAAAGGCCAACGTACAGAGAATGCGTTAATGATACTAGTAATCGTAATAACAAGACATATTAGAAGGCCAACGTACAGAGAATGTGTTAATGCAACTAGTAATCGTAATGAGCAAGACAGTAAAAAGGCCAACGTACAGAGAATGCGTTAATGCTACTAGTAATCGTAATGAACAAGACATATTACAAGGCCAACGTACAGAGAATGTGTTAATGCAACTAGTAATCGTAATGAGCAAGACAGGAAAAAGGCCAACGTACAGAGAATGCGTTAATGATACTAGTAATCGTAATGAACAAGACATATTAGAAGGCCAACGTACAGAGAATGTGTTAATGCCACTAGTAATCGTAATGCACGAAGAAGGCCAACGTTCAGAGAATGTGTTAATGCAACTAGTAATCGTAATGAGCAAGACAGAAAAATGGTCAACGTACAGAGAATGCGTTAATGATACTAGTAATCGTAAAGAACAAGACATATTAGAAGGCCAACGTACTGAGAATGCGTTAATGCTACTAGTAATCGTAATGAGCAAGACATGAAGAAGGCCAACGTACTGAGAATGCGTTAATGCTACTAGTAATCGTAATGAGCAAGACATAAAGAAGGCCAAAGTACATAAATGCGTTAATGCTGCTAGTAATAGACATGAAGAAGGCCAGCGTACAGAGAATGCGTTAATGCTGCTAGTAATCGTAATGAGCAAGACACGAAGAATGCCAACGTACAGAGAATGCGTTAATGCTACTAGTAATGAGTAATGAACAAGACATGAAGAAGGCCAATGTACAGAGAATGTGTTAATGCTACTAGTAATCGTAATGAACAAGACATGAAGAAGGCCAACGTACAGAGAATGTGTAAATGCCACTAGTAATCGTAATGCACGAAGAAGGCCAACGTTCAGAGAATGTGTTAATGATACTAATAATCGTAATAAACAAGACATAAAGAAGGCCTACGTACAGAGAATGTGTGAATGCTGCTAGTAATCGAAATGAACAAGGCATGAAGAAGGCCAACGTACAGAGAATGTGTTAATGCTGCTAGTAATCGAAATGAACAAGGCATGAAGAAGGCCTACGTACAGAAAATGTTTTAATGCTGCTAGTAATCGTAATGAACAAGACACGAAGAAGGCCAACCTACAGATAGTACAAAGAATGCGTTAATGCTACTAGTAATCGTAATGAACAAGACACGAAGAAGGCCAACGTACAGAGGCATTAATGCGTTAATGCTACTAATAATCGTAATGAACAAGACATGAAGAAGGCCAACGTACCGACAATGTGTTAATGCCACTAGTAATCGTAATGCACGAAGAAGGCCAACGTTCAGAGAATGTGTTAATGCAACTAGTAATCGTAATGAGAAAGACAGGAAAAAGGCCAACGTACAGAGAATGCGTTAATGCCACTAGTAATCTTATTGAGCAAGACAGGAAAAAGGTCAACGTACGGAGAATGTGTTAATGCTACTAGTAATCGTAATGAACAAGACATGAAGAAGGCCAACGTACAGATAATGCGTTAATGCTACTAGTAATCGTAATGAACAAGACATGAAGAAGGCCAACGTACAGAGAATGCGTTAATTATGCTAGTAATCGTAATGAGCAAGACACGAAGAAGGTCAACGTACAGAGAATGCGTTAATGCTACTAGTAATCGTAATGAAGAAGACATGAAGAAGGCCAACGTACAGAGAATATGTTAATGCCACTAGTAATCGTAATGCACGAAGAAGGCCAACGTTCAGAGAATGTGTTAATGCAAGTAGTAATCGTAATGAGCAAGACAGGAAAAAGGCCGACGTACAGAGAATGCGTTAATGATACTAGTAATCGTAATGAACAAGACATGAAGAAGGCCAACGTACTGAGAATGCGTTAATGATGCTAGTAATAGACATGAAGAAGGCCAGCGTACAGAGAATGCGTTAATGCTGTAGTAATCGTAATGAGCAAGACACGAAGAATGCCAACGTACAGAGAATGCGTTAATGCTACTGGTAATCGTAATGAACAAGACATGATAAGGCCAACGTTCAGAGAATGTGTTAATGCTACTAGTAATCGTAATGAACAAGACATGAAGAAGGCCAACGTACAGAGAATGTGTTAATGCTACTAGTAATCGTAATGAACAAGACATGAAGAAGGCCAACGTACAGAGAATGTGTTAATGCTACTAGTAATCGTAATGCACGAAGAAGGCCAACGTTCAGAGAATGTGTTAATGCTACTAGTAATCGTAATGAACAAGACATAAAGAAGGCCAAAGTACAGAAATGCGTTAATGCTGCTAGTAATAGACATGAAGAAGGCCAGCGTACAGAGAATGCGTTAATGCTGTAGTAATCGTAATGAGCAAGACACGAAGAATGCCAACGTACAGAGAATGCGTTAATGCTACTAGTAATCGTAATGAACAAGACATGAAGAAGGCCAACGTTCAGAGAATGTGTTAATGCTACTAGTAATCGTAATGAACAAGACATGAAAAAGGCCAACGTACAGAGAATGTGTTAATGCTACTAGTAATCGTAACGAACAAGACATGAAGAAGGCCAACGTACAGAGAATGTGTTAATGCCACTAGTAATCGTAATGAGCAAGACACGAAGAAGGCCAACGTACAGAGAGTGCGTTAATGCTACTAGTAATCGTAATGAACAAGACATGAAGAAGGCCAATGTACAGAGAATATGTTAATGCTACTAGTAATCGTAATGAGCAATACATGAATCATGCCAACGTACGGAGAAAATGTTAATGCTAATAGTAATCGTTATGAACAAGACATGAAGAAGGCCAACGTACAGAGAATGCGTTAATGCTGCTAGTAATCGTAATGAACAAGACACGAAGAAGGCCAACGTACAGAGAATGTGTTATTGTTACTTGTAATCGTAATGAGTAAGACACGAAGAAGGCCAACGTACAGAGATTGCGTTAATGCTACTAGTAATCGTAATGAACAAGGCATGAAGAAGGCCAATGTAGAAATTGTTTGACAACAAAGGTAAACATATACTCTAAATTAGAAGACTGCCATGAGGTTTTTGCCTAAACTCACCAGTATAAATTTTCTTCTGTCAGTTTCAGGAAGGCTCGTGCGATTGCTTGTTGTTCGTCTGAAAGGTGAGTATTGGCGTCCACATTCAGTGTCTGTTTCAGGTGCTCTATACATAGCTGGGAATCGGCCACGTGCTTACCGTGTAACTCCATCCATGGTGTTTTACCCTTGCTGGAAAATCTAGCCGAGTGGTCATTCTAAATGATAAACAAGCATCCTAATGTTGCAATGTACGTTTTAGTTTATATAGTACACGAGAAAGTCATATAAAATAAAGGCTGTTATTTCAATATATATTGACTATAGATAATGGGATACATGTTCAATATCAACGCATGTTGACAAAGAAGAGGAAAACGGACAAAACGTGTATTGGAATCAGGAAGTGGGACAATTTGTCAAAACCCTTCCTGAGATTTAGGTATGGTAAAAACGGTCAAAATAATTCAGAGATTGGATATGCAGACTCCGGGGTTTCACCTCTCTTTGGTGTGATCACAGACCCAATACCATTTGTTATTAGGTCCGGGTTGTGATAAAGGAATAATAAATATATACTACCAAAGTCCAGCTTAGCTGCCATGCGTCATATTATGATTGCCATGCATAAAGGCTTTTCGCTAAACAGTTATGTTAAAGCATTATAAAGCAAACATGTTTCAGGTTAAAGTTGTACATAAACGTAACATAATGTAGATATGAAGGTAACAAACTCCTACAAAGACATGTTAGAGAATATAACCAGGCGGGGATATCTATTTACACTGTCCGGCTTTACTGTGATGACAATAGGGCAAGTGTGAAGTTTGGTGCAACCTTGAACCTGGTATAAACAACCCAGCGGCCTTTTTGACCACTGACCCTTCCAAGGCGGTAGCCCTAATGTCAACCCTTTTATAATTGTGATGTCATGTTTTGCCTTTTATTCATCTTTGTAATTATTTGTTTGTTTTTATGCGTATTTTTGGTTGACTGTGGTCCTTGAATGCTACATTTCCTGTTCGACTTTAATATCAACTTTTAAGTTTGTTTATAAATAATGCAACATAGTACAGGCTTAAGTGGTTAGAAATAAAAAAGAAACAATTTGCATATTTAAGATTTTAGTGTTAAAGTAAGGTTGGTCTTCTTCCCAAATATAAAAGTATTTTAAGAACTATTCTGCGACAAGGATTATCACAGCCTGTCTTCTATGGTGACGTGATTTACAAACTTCGTAAGATTCTTGGCCAAGATCACTTTCATACTATCTTTGTTAAACTTGTTAAAAGTTTTATCAAAAGAGGTTATGACCTTATCATGTTGCAACGCACTGCATGCTTGGTGGTGGACCCATTTACAGTTCGCCACTATGCTTTCCTCTTTAATTGTGCGATGACCGGAAAGGCTGTGGACCCTATGATGATGTCTACCTAAAGCCCAAAAGGACGGTGACGTTTGATGTTTGTCAGCAGTATTGTCTTGTCGTGCGCTCAGTGGTTTATTCTCTTGTTGTTCTGGCTTCTGCCAAGTCATTGAGTACCTTCTTTGTGGGTTTCTAGGCTATTTTTTTTTGTATTGAAACATACACGAGCATATTTTTTACTTTTATTGCCTATTAATGCTGCCTTGTTGGTAAGAGAAAAGTTCATGGCGGGAATTACTTTATTTACACTGTCCCGTTTTATTGGGTTGACGGTAGGGCAAGTGTGAGGACGGATGCACCCTAGAACCTGGTTTAAACCCCAGCGGCCTTTTTTGCCACTGACCGTTCCAAGGTGGTAGCCCTGTTGTCAACCCTTTTGTGTTTGTGATGTCTTATTTGACATTTCATTCATCTTTTAATTTGTTCTTTGTTTGTGTGTGTGTTTGTGGTTGACTGTCGTCCTTGAATGCTGCTTTTCCTGTTCGATTTTTATATATTAAACAAGTTGATGTTTAAGTTTGTGAATACATGTAAAAATGTGCAGGCATAAGCGTATGTATAAATGTAGGAAATGTCGGGTTAAAGATAAATGAGTATACAATGTTACACATTTTAGGTTTAAATGTTTCTATAGATTTAACAAAGTGTAGGATTAAGTTTGTATATATAGAAACGAATCGCACGTTTAAATGTGTATATTTATTACCAAATCGCAAGTTTTAAGTGTTTATATAATTGTAATACATTCCAGGTCAGAATGTTTATAGAAATGTAACGAATTGTGTATGAAATCGCATGTTAAAATATATATAAAAACATAACAAACTGCCGGTTACAGTGTGTATATAAATCTAACGAGTTAAGTGTGCAGTTAAATGTAATTCACGGGTCTATATACAGGTTAAACATTTCAGATTTCAGGTTTATGAGCATAACAGTAAAAGTATGTTTCTAAAGTACAACATCGCATGCTTGTGTATAAAACGTCCAGGTTTATAGTTGTGTTAATATAATAAACTGCAGGTTTAAGTGTGTATATAAACGTAAAAAATACAATTTTTAAACAGCAAATGGTAGGGTTTTGCCGTGTAAATAAATGTGTAAATATAATAAATTCAAGGTTTATGAAGAAATGACAATTTAACTATGTATACATGTTAATACTACACATGTGGTGATATAATGTCTTTGTAAAATGATAAAATCAGGTTTAAGTATGTAACAAACAGTATTTATACCACAATAGCCTAAATACACACTATGCATCGTGTAATACCCGAGGATATACACAGCATATGTTAGTTATTGTGGTATAAATACAATAGAGCATGAGTTAATGCACGAGCGTTATATCCTATACGTATCCCATATATAAACGTCATGCGATCGTATTATAATAACGTATGTATACCAATCCATACATGTATGTAAATATTATAACACGTAAATAACGTGTACATACCATATATGCAAATGTCATCGTATTATAATAACGTATGTATACATATGTTAATGTAATGCAATTGTATAACGTATCTATACAATATGTAAATGTCATGCAATCGTATAACGTATGTATGACATATGTAAATGTCATGCAATCGTATTGTAATAAGTTAATATCGTATGTAAACCATATGTAAATGTAATGCAATCGTATAACGTATTTATACAAGATGTAAATGTCATGCAATCGTTACGTATAACGTATGTATGTCACATGTAAATGTTATGTACTATTATTATAATAAGTAAATAACGTATGCACACCAAATGTAAATGTCATGTAATCGTATAACGTATGTCACATGTATATGTCAAGCAATCGTATAACGTATGTATACAATATGTAAATGTCATGCAATCGTTACGTATAACGTATGTATGTCACATGAAAATGTTATGTACTATTATTATCATAAGTAAATAACGTATGCACACCAAATGTAAATGTCATGTAATCGTATAACGTATGTCACATGTATATGTCAAGCAATCGTATAACGTATGTATACAATATGTAAATGTCATGCAATCGTTACGTATAACGTATGTATGTCACATGTAAATGTTATGTACTATTATTATCATAAGTAAATAACGTATGCACACCAAATGTAAATGTCATGTAATCGTATAACGTATGTCACATGTATATGTCAAGCAATCGTATAACGTATGTATACAATATGTAAATGTCATGTAATCGTATAACGTATGTCACATGTATATGTCAAGCAATCGTATAACGTATGAATACCATATGTAAATGGCATGCGAGCGTATTATAATAAAGTATGAATGTAATGCAATCGTATGACGTATGTATGCCATATATAAATACCACGCAAACGTATTATCATAACGTATGTATGTCATATGTAAATGTCTTGCGATCGTATATTATAACGTATGTATACCATATAAGGAATTTTCATCATTCTCAAAAACGTTTCCAACTTCATTGGAAACGGGGATACGCTCGGTGCCCTCTGTCCCCGGCCTATTTGATATAGCACGACGACGCCAGGTGGCGCTCGAAGCCGGTTTGCTATTCTGAAATAAAAACATATATGTATAATGTTTTTGTATTTGTAAAATAGTTTAGTGGTTGATCCATTTACAGTTCGCCACTATGCTTTCCACGTTGACTGTGTGATGATCGGATAGATTGTACACCCTATGATACGTCTATCTAAATCCTGAAAGTTTGATGTGTCGCCATATGAACTTGGTGAGCCGTAAAACCCCATTTCAACTTGTCTTGCCGTTCCCTTAATGATTTATTAGTGTTATTCTGGCATCTGCCAAGTCAATGAGTTCCTGCTGTGTGACTTTCTAGGCTTTTGTTTTTATATTCATCATCTTTGTGCTATACTTATATTGCCTATTAATGCTGCCTCGGTGTTAGAGGATATAGCCTGGCAAGGATTTCTTTATTTACACTTTCTTTATTTACACTGTCTAGTTTTATTTGGATGACATTACGGTAAGATGAGGTTTGGTGTACACTAGAAGCTGGTTTAAACCCCAGCTGCCTTTTTGTCACTGACAGTTGTAAACCATTCTATGTTTACGGTGTCACATACTTTGCTTCTAATTTTTCATTGTCGCTGTTGTCTGTTTTGTATACGATTTCTTTTTTGTTGACAGTAATCTGTGAATGCAACATTTCCTGTTGACCTTTATCCAGCTGATCCTTATATGGGTTTCGTATTTATCTATGGTTAACAGGCTGTCAATCATGTAGTTGGCGATAAGCATGCTTTACAACTTCAATTCCTAGAGAAATCGTCTAATTGAATGGTATTAACACATATTTTGGAACGTTCAAAGGTTACCGTTTCGCCGGTGGATTTTACGTTTTCGGCAATTTTTCCGGGATCTTTATGTGTCCGGGATGTTTACGGAGAAGAATGAAATCGTAAGTGCAACTGAATGAAACCGCAAGTATTGGAATTGAATAAGTGCAACTCTTTAAAAGTATTTTCATGGATGAAGATCCATGAAATTTATTGAATCCATAAATACTAGTATATAACGACAAAATTTAGCGTCATATCGGTTTATAATGCCAAAAAGAAGCAAATCAGCTTGTCCACACTGTCACTTAAAATGATATTTGATTTTTTTATCAATTTGCATTTGAATGATTATATTTGAAAATTTAAATTCTGATGAAGGTTTTCAAGCCAAAACGTGTTGCTAATTTTTGTTTAACTATTCTTAAGGATTATGTCAATAAGACCGTGGCCAAGTTTCACAGTGAACACTATTGACGCATACATTGCGTAGTTATTGCCTAAACTTGATAAAAACAGCAGCAATTAAGTCAGATTGATAACTCTCAGATTTTCATTAATTATAAAAACAATTGTTTTGATTCCTATCAGTTCACAGTCATGTTTATTCTTGTTCACGCTTGCGTAAAACCTTGCTTGTACTTTTATATAAGTAAGTAAGTAAGTAAATATTTTATTATAGTGACATGTGTATACGCAAATAACAAACATTTAATACAAATGCATAGAGAAACACCCGGCCCAACGGACCTATAAGTCACCTTATAATTATAGTTTACAAGTAGTCAACATGGTAAAACATAATAGAAAATACTGTTATGAGCTCAAAATGTACAATTTACAATACAATTAAAGTTACAAAGGGTTCATTCATAAATATTATATATATTGCGATAAATAGTGTCAGTTTAGTTCAATAATTGCACCACATGTTTACAGTTACGAGTTATATAACACACTTCTTCTAAAAAGATAAGCTTTAACAAGAAATTTTACAACTTTTCTTGTGTGGTTATGAATCAGGAAAATCAGTCTATTAGAGTCTGTCATGTTTTCATATATTCCATTTGAAATAATTTATATAAGTGGGCGAGATTCAGGATCCAAACATGCAGTCTTTATGTTTCATTAGGCAAATAGTATAGATGACCATTGAATATTTATGTAAATAAGCATAAGTCTATAACAATAATTACACACAACCACGTTGACGAAAAATGCGTTTTGAAAAATTGCATCTAATTTTGCTTGTACGACACACGCAGGTTTTAAATAATTCGAAATAATCTCCACTAAGACCTTTTCTGCATCCTGTACTGGCTTTTCGCCCTTTCGAACGTGGCTAACATTGTTTGTCACGCGACATTGTCAGTATGCAATTAACTTAAATAGAATAGAACAATAATTAAATATCGCGCACGTATGGTCTATATAAATGACAAGTACACTATTTAATTTCTATACATGGAGTATTAATGATACTGGTACAAAGATTCGGGTCATAATGAAACCAATCCGTAGGGATTCAAAAAGTAAGTTGAATTATAAGAAACCCAATATGTAACTCAATCCATCCATCAATTGTATCTATTTACCACATGCTCATGGGACCACGGTGGCCCAGTGGATATACTCATGGGACCACGGTGGCCCAGTGGATATACTCATGGGACCACGGTGGCCCAGTGGATATACTCATGGGACCACGGTGGCCCAGTGGATATACTCATGGACCACGGTGGCCCAGTGGATATACTCATGGGACCACGGTGGCCCAGTGGATATACTCATGGGACCACGGTGGCCCAGTGGATATACTCATGGGACCACGGTGGCCCAGTGGATATACTCATGGGACCACGGTGGCCCAGTGGATATACTCATGGGACCACGGTGGCCCAGTGGATATACTCATGGAACCCCGATGGATCAGTGGATAGCACGGTAGACTATGAATCCGGAGACTTTTGAAGATCCGGCTATTACAGAGACACACGGCACTCATGAAGTGTTTCCCAAACATTGAAATTAGCGCTTCGATTTATTTATCCAGTATCATTTTGACTTTAAAATTGTTTGCATTTAATTAAATAACATTTGGAGTTTCTATGTTTTCATATTATACTAACATAGGTTTACATATATTATTGGTCAATATAATCAACAGTCAATAATATGCAAAAACAATTCGCTTTAAAATATTCCTATAATTAATATTAATGATTGAACAAATTAATGCAAGTTATGTAGAAAAACTAACGGGACGTCGCGAGGTTTCTAATTGCCGTGTGTTCCTTTAACGGTTGGAGCCTCACCAGCGCCAACTGGTTTATTCGGTTGTCCTCAGGTGAGACACACCACTGAAAATGAATGGAACAGAACAGGGCAACGATGTACGTACATCGCGGACATTTAAAAGGAGTACGGACAAGATTTAAACTTTTTAAATCTGATTAAAAACCCATAATTCCGACGAAACTAGACTTCATACTGATACTTCCTCCCAAGCACCGCCAATATATGTTGAGAAGTTCAGGAGGAGTAAGTCCGCACAAGAAAAAATAAAATGACGTTCGTACGTACGAAAGAGTGACATACGTACGTACGTACGTACGGACAACACTATCATTGAATAAACTATATATTCGGTAGTATAAAATGTATACATGTAGTAGTTGACCTATTTTCACCGCAAAACCACACTTAACTCCGAGGGCAACTACAGGTTAGGGTGAGTGACAGGATTGAAATACGACTCGTTTTTAACAGATCTCAAACAGTCGGATGTGTTCTACATCCAAGTACAATGAAATAAGCGAATGAGGTATAGTGTATCCAGGGCACTATTTTAATCCCAGGTGTCTAGTATTGTCATGCTGGGTCTGTCATCATGATGTGTTTAAATGCACATGTATGCTTTTTACTCTGCCGAGTATCGCTTTCGGGTTCATTGTCTGTGATTCTTTCATAATTTATAATACGAGGACAGTGATACTGGCAATGTATTGCAATCTGAATCATAATATATACCGATGGAAAAAAGTTTAGCTTTTTTTTTTAGATGAAATAATACTGTATACAAGATATACTGACATTTTAGGACTTTACGGGCTTGACCCCTATACGTTCAGTTATTCGTTACGTCATTAAGATGTTCGACTGTTATTGATTTTTGTTTAATAAAATATTTTGTATGGCAGTAGTTTCTTGATTTTACAACCAACAATTTATTATTTCCAGGGTGCAACAAAAGCTTGCTAAACTTTTTCCCCTCGGTATACAAATTAACAACATGCCTTTCAGATGACCCCTTATAACTTAACGCATTGTGCTTACATATAGTGTTTATAGCAGTGTTTATCGCATAATAGCAGGGTTTATCGCATGATGTACAGTGTTTATAGGAGGGTTTATCGCACGATGTGGATTAATGCCTTTAAACATGTATTAGTCTTTGAGAATCGACTACATGTGACAAATTCTAATAAACCATTGATTGATTGATTCAGAATCAGCATCTATCATCTCAACTCTCCCGCTACCCCCACACCGCCACCTCCACGTGCAACCTCACTCGCAATCAATATAATTGTGCAGCACGATATTGTGTTGGATCAACCTGAAATATTGACATGGACGTGAGTAGTGCTCCATAAACTGAAGGTAACAATACCAATCCGAGTCTGCAACTGTATATCATATTGTTAGGTTTGGCAATTTCCACAGACCACGACTCTTAACGGTTGAACACAGGTAATATGGTGAATAAGTGCATCTGCATTTAATACATCGAGCTGATCAGTTTGACGTATAGTGTCAGCATGCGGGTGCATAAGTATAGTTTTCATATAATATTACAATAACAGGTCTCTGTACATGTGTACGTGTATATATGCCACCCATTCTACTCATTTTGACTAAGTAGAAACGTCGATCATCTCACATCATTATCTAGAGAGAGGGATGTCATGACAACTTAACACAGTTTCCTATGTCGGTATTGAGTATTTATTGATCTAGCATGTACAAAATACGCTGAAAATAATGTAAGCTCGGAATTATCTCGGAAATTCGATTCACATACGACAGCCGGGACTTGCTATAAAATCTTGGTGAAATAAGAACTCAATGAAATGCATTTGCATTGAGAGATACAGGGGTCAGATTTATTTACACTTCCAGATTTGTGTGCGTGCCACTGTATAAATTCAATGTCGCCAATTAAGGCATTTATACCCGTTTTTCCGTGGACCCCATTTCTCAAAGCCAGTGCACGTCACTGGCCAGTCAAGTTACGAGTGACACATGGGTCAGATATACTGATTATGTACAATAATTATGACCTACAGCCATGTCAACATGTAGACAATAATATAACTAAGTTCAGTCAGTGATAACGAAAAATAATTAAAATTTATCGCAATAAAGATAGTTAAACCCGGCGATTTTAATAAGCATGACAAAATCCATTTTTGGCAATAACAGACAATTAATATTTTATCAGACATATATTAATTCCAAAAACGTTTCTGATTATATAATATACCTATAATATATATCCATGACTTAATGTAACTATATCTATTTGTTATATAAACGTACCTGTATTTATAATAAAGGTATCCAACAGTTGCAAGAAGTCCAACAATGCATGCAATAATAGACAACAACAGCATTATAGTGATCTGTTCCTGAAAAGATAACTAAATCGGAACAAGCGCTAGTTAAACTGTTTATTTTTTTTTTTTTTTTTTTTTACATGTGCGGTTTAACCGAATCCGATTGAATTGTGGGAAAGTGGGCGGTCCTAGCTGTCAAAAATAAACAGGAAGTGGATTTGGGCAACCTCACTATAGTTGTAGGGATATTTTCAGTAACTTGTGATTGGTAGTGGCAAACTATTTTAGTTTAAAGACAATATTTTAAAAACTTACATTTAAATAGTATTTAAGAAATTAATGTAAATAGCATTTATTCCATATTTGTTATTTAAGGATAAGTTTAATTCTGACAACTCCATTAACACACCTAATCAACACCTATTTCTAAATAGACCAGCCCATTCATTTACAACATTTCGATAGTAGGTTTTCCTGTGTAGAAAAACATTAACTCTTGGATGCATGAAGATTGTGTATGGTATTGGAGATGCTTTTGTTCCAGTTTTGGAATATTTTGATGCATTAACGCAAACTTTGGATTAATAAATTTGAAAATAATGGGTAAGAAAGGAAATTACTATATTAAAACCACTTGTAGCTATCTGGTCTAACACGCCGGCAAATTATCCTGTCATTGATTTTCAGTTTTAGGTCAACAGTTGGGATGCGGCGTCGTTTGATGTCAAAAGATCACGCCGGCAATTATGCATCTATTCGGAGATCTTATTTTTTTCGGCTTAATACTCGGAATATGCTATTAGAGTGCACGTTATCACAGAATAATTGTTGAAATGAATGTGCAAATGAATTCAAAATGGCGACCGTGTGATGCTGTGTGTATCAGATAAGACAGGATTCCAAGAATTCCACTTGGGGATTCTGCCCGAGTGAACCTAGGCACACTTCAATTACCGGACAGGTGCTGTGCTTATTGACGAACCAGTTGTCATAACACGTTTTAGTTTAGATTTTTAAAAAAAGTCAGTTGCAAGATGCCCTATTTATCAACCTCTACTATCATCTGACAGACAGAGAATAGATTCCGCCAATGTATCAAATACCTCATTAGCCGACAGCTGTGAAAAACACAACAAAACAGAAAATGAGACATTAACAGATAGGTATGGGAAGTGTTATTTCGGCTTTGACCATTCTCTTGCAACAAACAAAAAAAAATTTGTTAACATAATTTGCCTGAAAAATAAAGGATTCAGTACTGTGCTCTGCCCAGACCACTTTTATTACCTTCTTTTCTAATATATACAATTTTAACTTCTATGATTAATATAATATAGTAATTATAATAGAATGTAAACAGGGCCTTCCCCAGGAATTTTTTAAGGGATAGTGGCATTTAACGCGCAAGGGTGTGGGGTGGGTGCGTGAGGGGGTCCCCTCCTGCATGACGATTTTTTTTCATGTTTTGAAGTAAAATACGGGTTTTGGCATACTCCTGACACAATTAAAACATGTTTTAAATATATCTACCAGTCTGCTATAGATAGTAAATGTAGATTTTTTTACTGTTTTTTTTTGGAAAAAGATAACAACACTCAACTTTATACATCGTTTCCTTTGCTGTCTAGATTTTTTTTATCTTGTAAACACTTCATTATAGATGTGGTGAAGTTAAGCAGGAGTAATTATATTATTTTTAAGTGAATAACATTTTAAAAACACACACTTGAAAATGCAGTGTCGTGTGTTTTTCAAGCATCCGAAATATGGACTATCCGGATTTACATCAACTTTTTACGCTGACATTGTCTTACAATAACTTAACGTCTAAGTCATGTTAACGGCATCAAGCCATTAGCGTTTTCGAAAAAAAAAGGTAGGAAATGGTTATAAAGGTTATAAGTTTATTTAAAAGTTATAAAATTGCTGTCTTTATTCATAATTAATCTTAATTAATCGTTTTAGTTGATACACGGAAGCAAATTCAAAACCAGAGTAACCTAAATTTATAATCTGCAACCCGAGATTCTTATAATTTTATGTGATTATCGAATAATTTGCGTTTGTGAGATTATTTTCTCATCATTATCTATTGAAAACGCGATAAAATGGGTGGAGGCACGTTAATTCAACGCTACAATAAAATATAACATAAGTAAATTGTTTTCACATTTGATGACGTAATACGTTTACAGGACATGTACGCACGGTTGAATTCTTGAATTAGACCCTTATCGCGTAGGTAATTAACACCCAGGGCTGTACAAATCCTATAGCCCGACGCCCGGGACTAGTCCAAAACCAAAGTCGGGCGTGTCACTTTTTCAAAGATGTCAGTCCCGGACTAGTCCAATTTTAAAAAAAAGAGAAAGTCGGGCATGTCACTGTTTTAAAGATTTCAGTCCCAGATCCCAGATTTGTCCAGTTAACAAAGTCGGCCACCTGTCATAAAACAACCCCAGCACACTTCTCAACGTAATCCTTTAATTGCACTCGCTTACGTAATGCAATTAGCATCCACAGCGGCGATCAGCGATTGCCCCGGGCAGTTTTATCAACAATCAACCATGCCGGAAGTCCCGCCTCCAAATTACTTTGACAGTCGGCATTGTCGACAGTATCCAATCAATTGACCCGATCTATTTTAATCCAGACCCGCGACTACTACACATGTTCGTCACGTGATTACCTGTTCGTCACGTGGTGAGCTGAAAATGGCGATACATTGAAACAATAACACTATAACACGTTGATTAATTAGCAATCAGGCGGATTTGTCGGCAATCTTTCGATGAGTAAAGAGTAAAGAATCTCATCTGTAGCCCCTTACCTATATAAAGTTATGACTTTTTTTCTCTATTACATTAAATGATTATCTGAACTATAATATGAAACTCAATATCTATACTGAAATTTGAAAATGCAGATGTGATTCTTACTATTGCTACTGTTTCACCCAATGACAGTCTACACTCTATCAGTATATAGACTATACCACTGAAACATACATTAATTGTCTGAAGACTAAATAAGGATTGTTTCCTTTACTGTGTATAATGAATTGTAATGAGTATGCAAGACGCAGTTTTAACATATTGAGAAATCGAAAGAATTCAGGACTTGTGTCCATTTTTTGGGACTAGTCACAATTTTTTTGGGACTAGTCACAATTTTTTTGGGACTAGTCACTTTTGACAGGGTGACTAGTCCCGGACTAGTGGCTAAAAAAAATATTTGTACAGCCCTGACACCTGCCTCTCTAATCCTTATGAAAACACTCCAATCAGGAGCTAAGGATGTATGCTTGTCAGGAGTTTATGCCTCAAGGCGTTATTTGATCAGATATGTCATTAATTAACACTGGGAAATGAATGTTTTGACCCACTTTTAAGGGATCGCGGCATGGTTTTAAAGGGTCGCGGTCAGATTAAGGATCGCGGCATGTCTGTTTCAAAAGTTAAGAGATCGCGGCGCCGCTACGCCATAAATGGCTGGGGAAGGCCCTGGTAAAAATAAAAAGTGCCGGCCACTCTGTTTCTTTGTAAAGAATTTAAGAGAATTTTTTATTTTTTTTGGAAGTATGACCCAATGGGTTCAGTTGTTAGTCCACTCAACTTATATTGAATGTCAGATGTAAGTTTGGTGTTTAACATCATTTCCCAGTAGATTTTATGCTATAGATGATGGTCGATTTTTAAGCGATGAAGGCAGACCACCCACTTATTCCTCGGTAGAACCGTTGCTGTAATACAGTAAAAATGAGACTTTCTCGTAAGTGGAACTCCCAGTGGGTTTGCAAACCGCCAGTGTTGTGAGGCCAGAAGGTTTCCGATGCAGCGTCTTTATCCTCTTGATCAAATTTGTAAGGCATTTGTTTTAGAATGACATACAGTTTGAATTCAGGGCTTTTTTACCTTAATATATAACAGAGGCCTGTAAAGGGCCTCTTCCCAACAGAAAATTGGACTGTTTTTTTCCCAACTGTGGCAGAAATATTTCCCAATCGGAAAACAGCCGTCTCTCAGAATTTGAGAAAAAGCATGAATTCTGCAGTGTGTTTTTGGCTGCTAAGTAAATTCCGACTTGGAAAAGTTAATAATTATGGTAAATAATGGATGACAATATAAATAAAGTATATTAATGTCATATTTACTTAATTTATGGAACCTTGTATTTTTCCCAAAATGAGAAATAAGCGCGTTCTTTTTTCCCAAGATGGACAGGCCTGGGCCTCTTCCCAATTTTGTGGAAAAAGGCCCTGGAATTTGATGGGAACTGAGAGACAAACAATGTTGTGCTTATTTTTATTCCAGTTTCCCCTTTTCACAAATATGCAGATACATATATTTGCTATAGAAAACGGCTATTACAGTACACAATGTTTAATCACACGCAACAATAACTTAACATACGTTTTTAAATTCACAAGCTTGGTATACTAGTAAAATGCACACATTAATTAGTATTGGTAGACGGGTATTCATACTGTTTTTTTGGTACTATGGGTTAGTTGAGTTATGAAACAATATTTTTTTGTTGTGCCTTGTGGTCTAATAGACTGTTTTGATGACTAATAACGTCATGCAGAGTATTTGACCACATTAGAAGTCACGAGTATGGCGCCATTTCAAACATTTATATGTTTGATAGATGGCTTTTTATGTCAGTTTAAATATTTAACTAATTAAAAAAACTTTGAACATGTCAGAGATTATTTTTTTCTTCAAATCTACAGGTACCTTGTTACATGTGTTCCGTTCAGTTTTATCTTTTACAGAAAGATAACATGAGTTCAGTAATTAGCAGCATGTGATACTCATATATATAACCGCAAGCAGCTGCTGTATTTATTAGAATATAAATATGATCCAGATATCTTGATGGTAAATTATATTATACCGTATTTCCTGGAATACTAGCGCCCTCCAGTTTTTTATCTACCCCTACCGTATTTCCCCCAATAGTAACGCCCTTTACTTTTTTACCTGTCGTATTTCATAGAATACTAGCGCCCTCCACTTTTTTACCTACCGTATTTGCCCACATACAGCAGTCCTGGCCTCAGACAGCACTTGTTCATCCTCATACTGCATCCACCCGCCCTCATACTGTGGCAGTGTCCTTTTGTTCCCACATACAGCAGTCCTGGCCTCAGACAGCACTTGTACATCCTCATACTGTATTCCACCCGCCCTCATACTGTGGTGGTGCCCTTGTGTTCCCACATACAGCAGTCCTGGCCTCAGACTTGTTCATCCTCATACTGTACTCAACAGTTCTTCACACATTAGTCCTTATACTCTTGAAATTGTGTGCCCACATACAACTCTCCTGGCCTCATACAGCACTTGCTCACTCTCAAATTGCACTCACCAGCCTTCAAACCCGAATTGGCGAATGAAAATCGTAAGGCTGTTTATAAGCCAATACAGGGTTCCGGAAATACGGTTGCCCGACGCCCCGGGCAAGTGGATTTTGGGTGCGGGCAAGTGACCTTCGCAAATCTGGTTGCCCGCACTTGCCCGACGGACATTTCCATTCCAGAACAAATCAAGTGGCAAACTAGCCATATCAGAATTTCATTTTGATAACTGAATAAAACTTGCAGCTGTTTTTCGCCGCTAGCGATTGTTAATAAGATCAAACAACTTTCGGTACAATCAACAATCTCGCCCCAGGCAGCTTAATTTGTGGCATTATTTCAATAAACAACCTAATTAACCCACACGCGCACATACCGTTTGAAAACAACACCGTATTACAATTTATCCTGACACGACCGTCAGACGTGTTTCCATCGGCCAATGAAATCGCGGTAATTATGTCCGTGACCTTCCAACCATAAATTCAGAAATCTCTGAACATCATTTTTGGACCTTCCACCAATCAAATCAGAAACTCTTTCTTAATTTGCAAATTTAATGTGTCAAAATAATGATTGACAGACCCACGTGACGTCACGTTTTTGTTTAGATAATTTTGTCGAAGGTTTTTTCGTAACGAAAATACATTTCTTTTACTTGAAGCACTCATTTATCAACGCGCTTTAATGAGGAATCTGGTGTATTTCATTGATATAATCTGTAATTAAACGTATATGGAAGTGCATACTACACAAATAAGTTGCATAACTTGGCGATATGCGCATGTCATGGGTTTTCGCGATTTCAGAACCAATCACGGAAACTTTTTCTCAAGTTTTGAACTTTCGCTTTTGATAAATAAGGTTACTGCTACTACTTCTTAAACAATTCCTAGGGAACCCTAGTAAGAGAACCCCTACTCATGCCTCTTGCTTTCATCTAATTCCCTTTAGTGAAATTAAAAAGCCGTAGGAACGTTACCATGGTTGCAGAAATTTGGGGCCAAGTGAATATTTTTAATAACGTTTTTGTCTTGTTTTTTTGCTTGTCGCACATTTAAATGAATACAATAGCTTCTTTTTTTCTGTCAACTGGTTAATTGTACACACTGTGACATTACAAGTTCCATACACTAGCTGCCAAGCATTTTTTTGGGATGGTCATCAAAAATGATGGGGTTGTGTGTGTGGTGATTGGTGGGGTGGGAGGGCGGAATAAAATGAGGTTGTATACTGTCTCATCATTTTATGATTTAAGTAACACAAAGATGTAATAGACACAAAAGAAGAACATGCAACCATTTGATTTTTTTATATGAATAAATACAATGTATTAACTAATTCATAAAATATATTCTCCCTTTCTTTTCTAACTAAGTATAATTGTCCAAATTATGCGGCGGTCCGTCCCGTCTAACACGAATAATGGTACAGCGCCAATTTTTGGGGAAATTATGTGTTCTTAAATGTGGGGCAAGTGACATTATGGGCAGGGCAAGTGACTTTTGAAAATCCACTTGCCCTGGGCAAGTGGATTTTCAAAATATTTCCAGAACCCTGCAATATCCGCTGGGTGTTGTTAGCTAATTAGCGACAGTCAGTCTAATTATTGCAGTGCTTATTGAAAACCGCTGTCAAATTGTTGCATGTGCGATAGACGCCGCCCACTGTTCCGCCTCTCGCTGTCAATCAACTAGTCTATGTCCCTGCGCTCAATATTATCCATATATTTAATTGCGTTATCGAGCCAGTTAAAACATCAAATAACGTCAGTGCTCAAAGAAAATTATTTTAAGAGACAGGCCCAGGGCTTGTTGCTTCTGAAAATGGACAGGCCCCGATTTGAAATGGACAGGCACCGATTTGAAATGGACAGGCCCTGATTTGAAATGGACAGGCCCTGATTTAAAATGGAAAGGTCCAATATTTTTTTCTTATTGGAAATGTGTCTTTATTCACTTTTATAGCACACATTAATTTTGTTACGTATGTGTTAATCAAGCTCAGGACCTCCTCTGACTATATTTTTCTTTTTGCTACCACTTTATGCTCCCTGGTCAGCAGACTTATTTACCATTTCTTTTAAAATATGTTAGAATAGAATATTACATAGTAATTTATAACCAATGCAAAGGAGAGTACTAGCACTTTTGCCAAACGATAATAATCAGAGCCGACTTGGTGAAACTGGAGCTAAACTTGGAGCCAAATTTTTAATCAGGTTTTATGAGACTATCAGAGCCTCCTCTGGCTATAGTTTTTCTTTTTGTCACCACTTTCTCCAAGTAAAGAATTAGGAGCCTAGACTAGAATTAATTTAAAAGTAGGATTCCAGGAACTCCTTACACCTTAAATAATGAATAGAAATATACTTTATATCTGTATTTATACATATACAGTATATATATTTTTCTTTCCACCAACATGTATTTGTAAAGGACAGTTTTTCTTATTTGATAATGTAAAAAAAAAAAAAAAAAAATAAATAAAAATAATATATATATATATATATATATCCGAAATTATGTACCATCCGAACTACTATGACACCACACTTTTACGGCCCGAACATTTCACAAACATTCAATCGAAATACCATCATAACGATTTATTTTTCATGCATTAGTTTGTTTTTAATGACAAAACGGTATTTCTTATCACAATGGAAAGAAAACACAACCCTAATAGCAGAATAATAGTTTTATGTCAACAATTGTCGACCTCAAAGTTGTGACAAACTGCCGACACGAAGCCAGGCAAAATATTCAAACTTCTTATTGTTTCAATGTGTGTATAACACATTTTAATTACTTTATTGCAAGTGTTTTCACAGTTCACAATACACATGGGAGTATTTTGTCTTGAGGAACTTGTGCTTGAGATCCAGTAAAACTGATTTTTTTGGGGATTTTTTTTTTTTTTTTTTTTTATGACAGGCCCGACGGGCTCCTCGTCTGCAAAATGAGGCAGGCCCGAAATGGATTTCGAGGAGCCCCGGGCTATCCTATTTCTTGGGCACTGAACGTGGCGCCCTCTTATGGCCAAAATGGCTGATCAAAACAGAAAGTGCATAAGTGTGACAGTGTTTGTTTAAGAATTAATCAGCCAGAGATGCTCTGTTTAAAAGCCGACAATCTTTTTGAACTTTACTATCACTGGTAAGTGTGGAGTGCCCACTAATTAGTTGTACACACAGTAGCGTAAACTGGAACAATGGCAAGTGTGAACGTGTTTGATCGGCGTCTGTAAATTGTGACATTTTTCTGTTTGAAAAAGGTGCGATTACTCAAAATATTGGTACCATTTTAGAATGAAGTGGCTTTTATTACCGGTACTTATTCTATGCATGTTAGTTGTGGTGTATGTTGCATTTCCGAATTTTGTCTCACAATGCAACACGATCTTTCTAGCTTCATTGGAACCCCTGTAACAGGAAACAGCCAGAAACTGAGTCACAGACTCCAAAATGCATTAACTTACATTAAATTAAATACAATTTTTAAACAGTTTAAATATTGTGCAACTCAACTTTTAAGTATAAGCACTAACTAAGGCTGCTTTAATTTTAACCTGTAGGGTATCAATATTTCCATATCATATGCATGTTGCATTCTGCTTTAAGCATGTGATATGGAAATATTGATACCCTACAGGTTAAAATTAAAGCATACTCTTTTAACTTACTTTTGATGTGTACGCAAACGCGAGGTTTTAGCGCCTTCAATTAAAGTTCCCAAATATCTCGGCAAAAGTCTGGCTAAACATTCTAATCTGGCTAAAGACCTTTTTAGGGTTTAAAATCCTAGCGCTAGCCTAGGCCTCATACATCACTTGCTCACCCTCATACTGCACTCGCCAACCCTCATACTGCACTCACCAACCCTCATACTGCACTCACCAACCCTCATACTGCACTCACCAACCTTCACACTGCACTCACCAGTCCTCATACTGCACTCACCAACCCTCATACTGCACTCACCAACCCTCATACTGCACTCACCAACCTTGATACTGCACTCACCAGTCCTCCTACTGCACACACCATCTGCATTCACCAGTCCTCATACTGCACTCACCAACCTTCATACAGCACTCACCAACCCTCATACTGTACTCACCAACCATATTTCACTCACCAGTCCTCATACAGCACACACCATCTGCATTCGCCAGTCTTCATACTGCACACACTTTCTCTCGTACAACACTTGCTCACCCTCATACTGCACTCACCAACCTTCATACTGCACTCACCAGTCATCATACTGCACACACCAACCCTCATACTGCACTCACCAACCTTCATATTGCACTCACCAGTCCTCATACAGCACACACCATCTGCATTCACCAGTCTTCATACTGCACACACTTTCTCTCGTACAACACTTGCTCACCCTCATACTGCACTCACCAACCTTCATATTGCACTCACCAGTCCTCATACTGCACACACCAACCCTCATACTGCACTCACCAACCTTCATATTGCACTCACCAGTCCTCATACTGCACTCACCAACCCTCATATTGCACTCACCAACCTTCATATTGCACTCACCAGTCCTCATACTGCACACACCATCTGCATTCGCCAGTCTTCATACTGCACACACTTTCTCTTGTACAATACTTGCTCACCCTCATACTGCACTCACCAACCTTCATATTGCACTCACCAGTCCTCATACTGCACACACCATCTGCATTCGCCAGTCTTCATACTGCACACACTTTCTCTTGTACAATACTTGCTCAGCCTCCATACTGCACTCACCAACCTTCATATTGCATTCACCAGTCCTCATACTTAACACACCTTCTCTCCTACAATGCTTGCTCAGCCTCCATAGTGCACTCTCTAGTCCTCATACTGCACTCCCTGGACCTCAAACTGCACTCACATGCCCTCAGACTGCACTAAAATGCCCTCAAACTGCACTCAAATGTCCTCAAAATGCAATCTGTCCTTATACTGCACTCACTAGTCCTAATACTGCAATCATCCCTAATACTGCACTCACCAGTCCTCAAACTGCAATCGTCTTGTATATATAATTACTTTTTTATATACCCGTTTTCGGGCATTCGTTGATTTAGATATATAGTTTATATTACTACCATATCATCCCTTATTTTTTAATATTTTTATCTTGATATATTTACATTAATTTTTAATTAATCCTTCATTTCTTCATATTTCGTCAGTTTTTGCGCACAATATGACCTATTTATGTGTCGACGTGCCGTAAACCACCATTCATTCATTCATTCAAACTGCAATCAGTCCTAATACTGTACTCACCAGTCCTCATACAGCAGTCACCAGTCCTAATACAGCACTCACCAGTCCTCATACTGCAATCAGCGATCATACAGCACTCACACATCCTCATACTGCACCCAGTATCCCTCATACTGCAGTCACCAGCCCTCATACTGCACTTGTGTATCCACATACAATACCACTGGCCTCATACAGCACTTTCTCAGCCTTCATACTGCTCTCCAACTGTACGCAACTGCTCTCCTACTGCACTCACCTGCCCTAATTATGCACTCACCAGTCCTCAAACTGCAATCAGCCCTGTCCCCATACTGCACTTGCCAGTCCTCAAACTGCACCAAATGGCCATAAACTGCAATCCACCCTTGTACTACACTCACTAGTCCTCATACTGCAATCATCTCTCATACTCATGCACATGTCGTCATACTGCATCCACCAGCCATCATGCTGCAGTCACCAGCCCGCATACTGCACTGACTAGTCCTGATACTGTTCACACCAGCCCTCATACTGCATTCATCTTTCAAACTACACTCATACTGCAACCAGCTCTCATACTACACTCACCATCCCTCATACTATAATCGCTCCTCATACTGCACTCACATGCCCTCATATTGCATTCACCAGCCTACAATGTATATACTACACTGACCAGCCATCATACTGCTCTCACCAGCCCACATATTGCACTCCTGGCCCTCATTATATACGATCCATACTGTACTTACCAGCCCTCATACTACAATCATTCCTTATACTGGTCTGTACCCACAGTCCCTCATACTGCACCCACAGTCCCTCATACTGCGCTCACCAGTAATCATCCTGCACTCACATACCCTCATACTGCACTCACAAGCCCTCATACTGCACTCACAAGCCCCTATACTACACTCAACTCACTTCACAACATTCATACTGCACACACATGGCATGCTCATACTGCATTCCGGTAGACAAAGTGTTGAATAATGTATGGGACATTTTCACCACTTAATAGATTTCATTGTCAAGTACATAACTGTTAAGCTAATATTTCTAGCTTGATTCCACCCCCTGGCCCACCCTTATCAAATGTCCCAGCTTGCCTATCATAATACAAAACTGGCACAACTTTACACCTGGCCGTTAGTAGTTTTTAAAATTATTTTAAAAAATAAAATAATGAATTGACCTCATTGCAGATGAAGTTACATGTACATTACGGATTTGTAGAGTTATTGTTCTACGCATGACTGGGTGCCTTAATGAATTTATGGCAGATCAAGCAATTAATAGTCTGTTTAATAACTTTTATGATTACAACCCTAAGTTTCTTAAATAAGAACTTTTTACTCAGCAATTTCAATGTGCAAATAATTAGTCAGTTTAAAGAATTGATTTTAACCTTGATTAGGATTTTCTGTTTGCTCAGGTAAGGTTTCAAGAGGGCTTTTTATTGTTGAAGGCAGTTTGTATTTGTTCAAACTCCATATTCAGTGTTTGGGTTTAAAATCCAATAATTGTGCTAAAATACGGGATCGTTACAAAATCAATTTATTTCTATTTCCTGTTGTTCGGATGGAAGATTTTTGGTCAAATTTTCACTCAGAGACAAATATTTTCGCATTTGACAATTTGAGCATGCATTATTAACCCTTAACTCGCTACATATATATAATGGACTGTTCTTTCTTTGAATTAAGACCATTTCATTTATGTGACAAATCACATAAACGAGTTACTGGCAGGCTGATCTGGGTTTACAATGGACTCAAAGGCTGTTATAGTCGTGCTTAGCGGGTTAAGGGTTAAACAACTAGACACCATTTTGTTTATATGTGCAGCTGTTATGGAGAATTCTTGCATTGATTTTCTAGTTCTTAAACAGGGGCGGTTCCAGGATTTCAGCTTAGGGGGGGCGTAATATTTTGGTCAATTTTCGTGTCCGTCTCTAGCCTCATAAAACGTTTGCGGTAGTGCATTTATAGGGTAAAAAAGTCCGTTTTCAAATAAAAAGATTTAATAATGTGTTAATTAAACCACTTATTAGCCATTATGCGTCGAGCGAGCGAGAACAATAATTATACTGAGGGCGTCCATCTAAATTGTTTGATGTTTTATCTATTATCCATTATGCGTCAAGCGAGCGAGAATTTTTTTTATACTGACGGCGTGCAACGAAATTGTTTGATATTTTATCTACAATAACATGGACATACATGTATGAATAAAAAAAGTCCGTTTTCAAATAAACGGATTTAACAATGTGTTAATTAAACCACTCATTAGCCATTATGCGTCGAGCGAGCGAGAAATTTGTTTATACTGAGGGCGTGCATCGAAATTGTTTGATATATTATCTACAGTAACATGGACATACATACATGTATGAATTATAAAGTCCGTTTTCAAATAAAAGGATTTAACAATGTGTTAATTAAACCACTCATTAGCCATTATGCGTCGAGCGAGATTTTTTTTTATACTGAGGGTGTGCATCGAAATTGTTCGATATATTATCTACAGTAACATGGACATACATGTATGAATAAAAAAGTCCGTTTTCAAATAAAAGGATTTAACAATGTGTTAATTAAACCACTCATTAGCCATGATGCGTCGAGCGAGCGAAGCGAGCGAAAATTTTTTTTATACTGAGGGCGTATTTGATATTTTATCTACAGTAAAATGGACATACATGTATGATCCGGAATTTTTAGGGGGGGCGCGCGCCGGGTGCGCCCCCCCCTGGATCCGCTAGTGTTAAAAGTGCTGAAACAGAAATCCAGAAAAACATACCCTGCTCTCACTATCGAATAGATTCATATGGTTCTTTAACATGCTCAGAGGATTATTAGGCTCCGATACACAGGTTAAAGACTAAAGTGCTGAAACAGCTTCTTTTTGGTAAACGTGCTGAAAAACAGCTTCCTTTTGGTAAAGTGATAAAACAGCTTCCTTTTGGTTAAAGTGCTGAAACAGCTTCCTAGTTCTTTAAAAGTTCTGAAATACGTACTGGTTCTCAGGAAATATGATAGCCCCAAGCCCGGGGGCTTGTCAAAATCTGGTTGGGGCTTGTCCCTTTTTGCTATAGTTTACAATATAATTACTTCAGGGCCTGTCAATATTAATTCAGGGCATGTCTGTCAGAAATATTTTCCAGTGAGCACTGCTTAAATTCCTTGCGCCCATAATGACAATTTAATAAGGAAATTTTTAGCTTGACTGATCAGAGATCAGCATTATGCCGTGGTGCGGCGTCCGTCTGTCCGTAAACTTTTATTTGTAGCGACCACTCCTCCGAAACTACTGAATGGATTTTCATGAAACTTTACAGAAATGTTGCCCATGAAGTCTAGTTGATCCTAGCAAAAATTCATGTTGATGTGAAATCCAAGATGGCCACCACAGCTAAAAATAGATTTTTAAAAAATAAGTTTGTAGCGATCACTTCTTGAAAACTGTAAGTGGTATTGATATGGGACTTTTTCTAAAATGATCAGCACGACATGATGTTGATCCTTGTCGAAAATCGTTTTGATTCGACGTTTAACATGGCTGCCAGCGGCCATCTTTGTTTACATACAGTTATATAGTAAAAACTTGTAGCGACTACTCCTTTGAAACTACTTGACAGATTTTCATGAAACTTTACAGGAATATTGCTCTTAATGTCTTATTGATCCTAGCAAAATTTCAGATCGGCCAGTAATTCAAGATGGCCGCCACAGCTAAAAATAGATTTTTAAAAAAGAAGTTCGTAGCGACTACGTCTTGAAAACTATAAGTGATATTGATATGGGACTTTTTGTAAAATGATCAGCATGACATGATGGTTATAAGAGTCAAACATTATTTTGATTCGACGTTAAACATGGCTGCCAGTGGCCATCTTTGTTTACATAGAGTTATATAATGAAAACTTGTAGCGACTACTCCTCTGAAACTATTTGACGGATTTTCATGAAACTTCACAGGAATGTTGCTCTTGATGTCTAATTGATCCTAGCAAAATTTCAGGTCGCCCGGAAATTCAAGATGGCTGCCATGGCTAAACATAGATTTTCAAAATACAAGTTTGTAGCGACTACTACATGAAAACTATAAGTGATATTGATATTGGACTTTTTGTAAAATGATCAGCATGACATGATGTAAAATGATCAGCATGACATGATGTTGGTCCTTGTCAATTATTTTTTTGATTCAACGTTAAACATCTTTGTTTACATAGAGTTATATAGTAAAAACTTGTAGCGACAACTCCTCTGAAACTACTGGATGGATATTCATGAAACTTTACAGAAATGTTGCCCATAAAGTCTAGTTGATCCTAGCAAAAATTCATGTTGATGTGAAATCCAAGATGGCCCCCAAAGCTAAAAATAGAGTTTTAAAATGCAAGTTTGTAGCGACTACTTCTTGAAAACTATAAGTGATATTGATATGGGACTTTTTCTAAAATGATCAGCATGACATGATGTTGATCATTGTCAAAAATCGTTTTGATTCAACGTTAAACATGGCTGCCAGCGGCCATCGTTGTCTACATAGAGTTATATAGTAAAAACTTGTAGCGACTACTCCTCTGAAACTACTTGGCGGATTGTCATGAAACTTTACAGGAATGTTGCTCTTGATGTCTAATTGATCCTAGCAAAATTTCAGATCTGCCAGAAATTCAAGATGGCCGTCACAGCTAAAAATAGATTTTTAAAAAATAAGTTTGTAGCGACTGCTTCTTGAAAACTATAAGTGATATTTATATGGGACTTTATCTAAAATGATCAGCATGACAAGATGTTGATCCTTGTGGAAAATTATTTTGATTTGACGTTAAACATGGCTGCCAGTGGCCATCTTTGGTTACATAGAGTTATATAGTAAAAACTTGTAGAGACTACTCCTCTGAAACTACTTGACGGATGTTCATGAAACTTCACAGGAATGTTGCTCTTGATGTCTCGTTGATCCTAGAAAAATTTCAGGTCGGCCGGAAATTCAAGATGGCCGTCATAGCTAAAAATAGATTTAAAATAAACAAGTTTGTAGCGACTACTTCATATATATATGGGACTTTTTCTAAAATGATCAGCATGACATGATGTTGATCCTTGTGGAAAATTATTTTGATTCGACGTTAAACATGGCTGCCAGTGGCCATCTTTGGTTACATAGAGTTATATAGTAAAAACTTGTAGCGACTACTTCTCTGAAACTACTTGACGGATGTTCATGAAACTTCACAGGAATGGTGCTCTTGATGTCTCGTTGATCCTAGAAAAATATCAGGTCGGCTGGAAATTCAAGATGGCCGTCGGAGCTAAAAATAGATTTAAAATAAATAAGTTTGTAGCGACTACTTCTTCAAAACTATAAGAGATATTGATATGGGACTTTTTCTAAAATGATCAGTATGACATGATGTTGGTCCTTGTCGAAAATCGTTTTGATTTGACGTTAAACATGGCTGCCAGCGGCCATCTTTGTTTACATAGAGTTATATAATGAAAAATTGTAGCGACTACTCCTCTGAAACTACTTGACGGATTTTCATGAAACTTAACAGGAATGTTGCTCTTAATGTCTTATTGATCCTAGCAAAATTTCAGGTCGGCTGGAAATTCAAGATGGCCGCCACGGTTAAAAATAGATTTTCAAAAAACAAGTCTGTAGCGACAACTTCCTGAAATCAAAATCAATCAGTAGAGCTTCAAGGTCATTGACCTCTTGTTAATTAATACTTCATTTCTTCATTTTTCATGAGTTTTAGCGCACAATATGACCTATTTATGTGTCGACATGCCGTAAAACACCATTCATTCGTTAATGAAATAGTTTGGTTTGTAAAAATAGAAGACTCAGCTAGTTTTTGGCGTATGAATCATTAATTGTTATTCGCGTAATGATTTAAAGCTGTTATAGTTACACATTCTTCTGTTGTGGTCAAAGTGCACTTTAATTGAATTATATGTACAACTGTTTGTAATATAAGCCCCATCTCCATTAATATTTATGATATGCAACAAAAACCAGCTGAGTTGACTCATTTCCAGACCAAGCATTTTCATGAACAATAATTAAACCGAAGTTAAGATGCTGCATGCTAAAATGCATATGCAAGTTTCATAAAAAACTAAAGAATTTTATGATGATTTTCATTTGGATTTTTATTGACAACAATCACTCTTCCAGATTGCCTCCAGTCCCTTTAAAGAAATCAATAAATCTAAGAACTAATTTAGATCTCCTGATTGCCGTTTGTCCCTTTAAACTATTGTACCTGGTCGCGGGGGGCCAGGATCTGTTAAACGGGTGAATACATTTATATAATCACAAACGGCTCTCAGCCCCGTTGCTTTCTGCCAGACATTGATTATTATAGCTCTGCAACAGAAAGATATTACTTTTTGACCTTCTTCCGCTATTATTTAATGCTTTGAATGGATATTAATAAAATTGTTTTAATATAAACCCTATAGATTATATAGGCTTATTGAAACGTATTGGAAGATAACCAAGTTGTAAAATACACACTTTAGTGACTTCCTTTCAGTTGATCGCACTGGTTACAGAATGTTTAAGCAATATTTGAATGAAACATTTCATCATCGATTTTGTTGTCTTGTGGATTACAGTTTAATAACTTGTAAGCATAAAAGACGAACGTTATTCTATCATTTATAAATTTGCATTACCATAGCTTAATTGAACATGGCTGCCTTAATTGAACTATTAAAATGAAGCTATTAAAGAAGATAAAAGCTTGTTTTGAATAAAATACCCTGCCGATCGAGGGTTCCATGCAACATTGTTGTAATCGCATATAAATAACGAAGAAGATACAGCAGTGTTGCATTGTCCCTCATGGTGTAAAAGCATATAATCATGTTTTAATGGGCTCGCATAATTGTATGGGGGTGGAGAGTGTGCTGGAGGCGGGGAAGCATTTATATAAATTTTGACACAAACCTGTATACAGTTTCAATATATTATTGGTGTCTGCAGTGGCCCAGATGATAAAATTGAAGACTTTGAAGGGTTACTTCTGTTTGTATGCTCTTAGGCAATATCAAGACACTTCCGATAGCCGTGACTCGTGGGGACCTAGGCCAGACGGTCCCATGCATTTTAAGACATTTCCAATAGCCGCGTCCCATGCATCGAAGTGTATCAGAAACAGGAAATGAATTTGCGTCCATTGTAAACCCAGATCAGCCTGCGAGTAACTCGCAGGCCTGAGGCTGATCAGGGTTTACAATGTCTGGCTGCTTATCAGTCATTTTTCCAAACCCAAAGCACCCCTTTGGCACATAAATGGAATGGTCTTAATTCAGAGAAATTAGAACAGTCCTTTATTTACATTATAACAGTCCTTTATTTACATTATATGTAACGGGTTAAAGGTTAAAGGGTTCAGACAACAGGGGTACCGACTTGAAATTATCAGTGGCAAGTAAGGAGACTTGGGGTTCACACACTGTTATACGGTGCCCGAAACCCTACCCTTACTCAGTTACCATCCTAATTAAACTGACAATGTATAACAGAACAACTGGAAAATATTTGGTATTAAAAGCACTATCCATGGAACAGCTAGAAAATATTGTGTTGATTAGCTGTTGATGATAACAGTTCAGTTCAATTTTCTTCGTGACCCCTCTTAGGGGAAAGGTCAACATCTACGGCAATGTCAACCTCTACAGTAGCACTATTCAATTGATAGTTTGCCAAGCTTTTATAAACCATGACAAGTCACGCAACATGGCATTGAAGTGGTCATCAAGAAACTTAAAAGGTTCAATTGTCTTCTATCGTATTATATTATTAGCTCTACTGATCAGAGATCAGCAGAGCTTATGCCGTGGTGCGGTGTCCGTCCGTCCGTCCGTCCGTCCGTCTGTCCGTCCGTTAACTTTTTTTGTAGCGACTACTCCTCTGAAACTACTGAATGGATTTTCATGAAACTTTACAGAAATGTTGCCCATGAAGTCTAGTTGATCCTAGCAAAAATTCATGTAGATGTGAAATCCAAGATGGCCGCCAAATCTAAAAATAGGTTTTTAAAAAACAAGTTTGTAGCGACTACTTCTTGAAAACTCTAAGGGATATTGCTATGGGAGTTTTTCTAAAATGATCAGCATGACATGATGTTGGTCCTTGTCGAAAATCGTTTTGATTCGACGTTAAACATGGCTGCCAGCGGCCATCTTTGTTTACATAGTTATATAATGAAAACTTGTAGCGACTACTCCTCTGAAACTACTTGACGGATTTTCATGAAACTTCACAGGAATGTTGCTCTTGATGTCTAATTGATCCTAGCAAAATTTCAGGTCGGCCGGAAATTCAAGATGGCCACCACGGCTAAAAATAGATTTTTAAAAAATAAGTTTGTAGCGACTACTTCTTGAAAACTATAAGAGATATTGATATGGGACTTTTTCTAAAATGATCAGCATGACATGATGGTTATCCGAGTCGAACATTATTTTGATTCAATGTTAAACATGGCTGTCAGCGGCCATCTTTGTTTACATAGAGTTATATAATGAAAACTTGTAGCGACTACTCCTCTGAAACTACTTGACGGATTTTCATGAAACTTCACAGGAATGTTGCTCTTGATGTCTAATTGATCCTAGCAAAATTTCAGGTCGGCCGGAAATTCAAGATGGCCGCCACTGCTAAAAATAGATTTTCAAAAAACAAGTTTGTAGCGACTTCTTCCTGAAAACAAAATCAATCAGTAGAGCTTCAAGGTCATTGACCTCTTGTTAAAATTTTATTTTATTGCATTTAAAATGTAAAAGGTTTTTATTTAATATTTTTATTTGGGCTGAACAATTGATCTTAAAAGGTACACCTGGCAATCTTGAAGTGTTTGAAATTATATATCCAGGATCATGTTTACTTTTAACCTGGTTACATTTAAATAAATAAAATTTGGAAGTATTCACTTTTTTTGATATATTATTGGTGCAATAATATCAAAATTGAATAATATGCACATAAAGTTTGCTTCTTACTATTCTTATAATTAATATTAATGATTGAACAAATGTAAGTTATCCAGAAAAACTAGCGGGATGCCGTGAGTTTTAAAAAATTGTCCCTTTAAATTATTGATATATTTTTTTTCAATAATTGTTTTCTCCTATTGAAGTGCCATGTCAAAAATTACATGTATATCAAAATGTGAAGTTTAATTCTAAAGCCAAGCACTGTATGGGAACAAACTCTGCCATGTATATCAAAATGTGAAGTTTAATTCTAAAGCCAAGCACTGTATGGGAACAAACTCTGCCATGTATATCAAAATGTGAAGTTTAATTCTAAAGCCAAGCACTGTATGGGAACAAACTTACCACATGTTCATCTAAGTGCAGAGGGCAGTACTAATAAACCTTTATTTAATTTTATTTAATTGGTACAGAAGTCTCAACATGTATTGTTTTGCATTACTCTGTATTTACTGTACCCGCCCTCAGGCTCAGTATACTTTCGTAGCGCCTCCGTTGCCGGGATAGTAAAGATGCTGCGTCTAAAACGTTTTTGCATCTCGCCGCTGCGGGTTCGAATACCACTGGGAGCTTGGCTTGTCAAGTGAGAAAGTGTCGATTCTTACGGATGGTGGGAGGTATACAGTACTGGTTATACCCAGGAAAATTGGTGGTTAGACTCGACCACAAAAAATCAGCCATCCTACAACGTGGTAAAAATGACGTAAAACACCATTCAGACAAAATGACGTAAAACACCAGACAAAATGACCACCAGACAAAATGACCACCAGACAAAATGATGTAAAAAGACAAAATGATGTAAAACACCATTCAGACAAAATGACATAAAACACCATTCAGCAAAATTTTCATTGTTCATTGCACAGTTTGTTCCAGTAACTTAATTTATTTCTTCAGGTGTAACCCAGTTCAACTGTTGACAGGGCTAATTCTGTTTATTGAAGGTGACATGACTTATACAGTTTGTGGTTTAAAAGGTTGAGTTAGCAGTGTTTGTTTAACTTTAATAAAGTGTGATAGATTGAAATTGTTGAAATCTTGTCAAAATCTTATCACCTGATAAGAAATATAGGGGAAGGAGTAAATATTTACAATCTCTAGCATAGCACTTCTACCATTGTATCTTGAGTTTATTTATCTAATTTTTTTTTATAAGTGTTGATAATACAGTTGTAAAGGAAATTAGTCATTTGGTGGCAATTGTTATAAGATTTATTTATGATTATTTATGCATTTTTGAAAAATTGCCTTCTTACAAAATCATGACCAGGTGTGAGTCTGTATTGATAGAGTAATTTAGGTTTAAGTGTGATATCGAAGGGTAGAAAAAAGCCTGCAACAGTGAAATAGGTAACTTAAACAGACATAAATAAAGGTACGGAGATCTCGATTCTTATATTTGATTGATTCATTTTTAGCTCATGTTTGTTGCGATAGTGGCAGACCACCCCATTTTTAGCTCTGCTGATCTGTATCAGCAGAGCTTATGCCGGGGTGCGTCATCCGTCTGTCTGTCTGTAGCGACTACTCCTCTGAAACTACTGGATGGATTTTCATGAAACTACAAAAATGTTGCCCATAACGTCTGGTAGTTAGTTCCTAGCAAAAATTCACGTTGATGTGAAATCGAAGATGGCTGCCAAAGATGAAAACAGATTTTTAAAAATTGTAGCGACTACTTCTTGAGAACTATAAGTGATATTGATATAGAACTTTTTCAGAAGTGATCAGCATGACATGATGTTAGTCCTTATAGAAAATCATTTTGATTCATGCTAAACATGGCTGCCAGCTGCCATCTTTGTTTACATTGAGTTATATAGTAAACACTTGTAGCGACTACTCCTCTGAAACTGAAACTTCATAGGAATATTGCTCTTGATGTCTAGTTGATCCTACCAAAAATTCAGGTCGGCCAGAAATTCAAGATGGCTGCCACGGCTAAAATAGACTTTAAAATACAATTTTGTGGAGACTACTTCTCAAAAACCATAATTGATATTGATTTGGAACATTTACCAAAATGACTGGCATGACATGTAGTTGGCCCTAACCAAAACTCAATTCAATTTGATGTGAAACATGGCTGCCAGTGGCCATCTTTGTTTACATAGAGTTATGTAGAAAAAAATTGTGGGGACTACCCATCTGAAATTACTCGACAGGTTTTCATGAAACTTCTCAGGAATGTTGCTTTTGATGTCCACAGGTAGTTGATCCCAACAAAAATTCAGGACAGCCGGAAATTCAAAATGGCCACCATGGCTAAAAATAAACATTAAAAATATAGTTTTGTAGCGACTACTCAAAAACCAGAAGTGATATTGATTCGGGACCATTATCAACATGACTGGCATGAGATGTAGTTGGTCCTAACCAAAACTCATTTTGATTCGATGTCAAACATGGCTGCCAGTGGCCATCTTTGTTTACATAGTCTAGAGTTATTTAGGAAAAACTTGTGGCGACTACTCCTCTGGAATTACTTGACGAATTTTCATGAAACTTCACGGGGATGTTGCTCTTAATGTCTAGTTGATCCTAGCATAAATTCAGATTGGCTTGAAATACAAGATGGCCACCACAGCTTAAAATAGATATTAAAAATACAAGTTTGTGGTGATACTTTTCAAAATCCACAAGTGGTATTGATTTGGAACCTTACTTAAAATAAATGACTTGCAGGACATGTAGTTGGTCCTAAACAAAATTCATTTTGATTCGATGGCAAACATGGCTGCCAGCAGACATCTTTGTTTACATAGTTATATAGTAAAAACTTGTGCGACTACTCCTCTGAAAGTACTTGATAGATTTTATGAAAAATCAAAGGAATGTTGCTCTTGATGTCTGGTTGGTCCTAAGTAAACTTCAGGTTGGCCTGAACTTCAAGATGGCCACCACAGCTAAAAATAGAATTTACAAGTACAACTTTACCATGTGTTATTGATTTGGTACCTTTACCAAAAAACTACTTAAAGGGTTTTCATGAAATTTTGCAGGAATGTTACTCTTGTTACAAAAATGATTTTCATTTGAGAAATATCGAAAATATTATGTATTTACTCCGACAACTGTAAGGGCTGCTTGGACTTGAAACATTGGGCTCCCAGTGGGATTCGAACCCGCGGTGGTGAGAGACGAGAACGTTTTAGACGTACGGTGGCGTATTTATTTTCCTGGCCAAGGAAAGCACTTTAATTCTTAATAAAAACTTGTGGCATTATATATATGCTGTTTGTTTTTACATGCAAAACAATTATGCAAATCAAAATTGCCTACAAAGTATAACACACAACTTACAATTACATAGTATATTTACAACTTACAATTACATACATATATGTATATTCACAACTTACAATTACATGCATATATGTATATTCACAACTTACAATTACATACATATATGTATATTCACAACTTACAATTACATACATATATGTATATTCAAGTAATACTGTCGTTGTCTTCCTTGTCAGTTACCCTCAAAACATAAAAGCATCAATTATACGTTTTACCGATGATTCATAACACGCCTTGTGTAACTCAACCAAGTGTAAATCATATATATATATAAACAACTTTGAGGGTAGGAGATGGCTGTTACATGAATATATAAGTTTTAAGGCAATATAATATAAGTTCCTGGATTCCCATAATTATATGGAAGTTGCATTTGTACATTGTAAATCCAACCATTTAGTTGAACCAGCTGTTTATAATCTGTTTATACTGTATTGGGACATGTTTAACCATGGGACCCTGTGTATATGGTGTACTTATCCTTCAATGACCCATGCTAAATAATGAAGAATGGCACACATACACCAGTCCCAAACTAGTCTCCATCTGTCCTGATTTCTGGAAGCAATCAATAAAATGTCAATTGTTCTTTTTAGCTCACCTGAGCCGAAGGCTCAAAGGTGAACTATTGGGATCACTCTTCGTCCGTCGTCCGTCCGTCCGTCGTCGTCGTCGTTAACTTTTGCTTTAAACGACTTCTCCTCAGAAACCGCGTGGCCAATTTTGACCAATCTTAACGTGGATGATCCTTAGATGAATGCTTTTTAGATTTGTTAAAATTAGGTCAGCGCGACATCCAAGATGGCCGCCATTACCATATATGGTCGAAACCTTAAAAAATCTTCTTCTCAAGAACCGCTGGACAGATTTCAACAGTTTTTCTTTTAAAATGATCACCAACGCCTACACTATCAAGTTTGTTCAAATGAAGTCCCTGGGGTCAAAAATGGCCATGCCCCGGGGGTCCAAAGTTTGTATATTGAGATTTTGCCTGTTTTTCATATAGACATATAGGAAAAAAACTTTAAAAAATCTTCTTCTCTGAAACCACAAGGCACAGAGGTCTCATGTATTACATGTAGCATCAGCTTATGGTCCTCTACTAAGTTTGTTCAAATGGTGACCCTGGGGTCAAATTTGTCCCCGCCCCGGGGGTCACTGTTTTACATAGACTTAATATATAGGGGGGGGAAAAGAATCTCCTTCTCGGAAACTACAAGAGCCAGAGGTTTGATATTTTGCATTTACTATAAGCTTATGGTCCTTTACCAATTTTGTTCAAATGGTGACCCTTGGGTCACATTTGGCCCCGCCCCAAGGGTCACATGTTTTACATAGACATGTATAGGGAAAAACTTAAAAAATCTTCTTCTCTGAAACTGCAAGAGCCAGAGGTTTAATATTTTGCATTTGCTATAAGCTTATGGTCCTCTACCAAGTTTGTTCAAATGGTGACCCAGGGCTCATACTTGGCCCTGCCCCGGGGGTCACAGTTTTACATAGGCTTGTATAGGGAAAAACTGAAAAAAATCTTCTTCTCTGGAACCACATGGCACGGAGCTCTCATGTATTACATGTAGCATCAGCTTATGGTCCTCTACTTAGTTTGTTCAAATGGTGACCCTGGGGTCAAATTTGTCCTCGCCCCGGAGGTCACAGTTTTACATAGACTTATATAGGAGAAAAAAATTAGAAAACTTCTCGGAAACTACAAGAGCCAGAGGTTTGATATTTTGCATTTACTATAAGCTTATGGTCCTTTACCAAGTTTGTTCAAATGGTGACCCTTGGGTCACATTACATTTGGCCCCGCCCCAAGAGTCACATGTTTTAGATAGACATGTATAGGGAAAAACTTAAAAAATCTTCTTCTCTGAAACTGCAAGAGCCAGAGGTTTAATATTTTGCATTTGCTATAAGCTCATGGTCCTCTACCAATTTGGTTAAAATGTGGTGACCCAGGGGTCACGTTTGGCCCCGTCCCGGGGGTCACAGTTTTACATAGGCTTGTATAGGGAAAAACTGAAAAAATCTTCTTCTCTGGAACTGCAAGGGCCAGAGGTTTAATATTTTGCATTTGCTATAAGCTTATGGTCCTCTACCAAGTTTGTTCAAATGGTGACCCTGGGGTTAAATTTGACCCCACTCCGTGGGTCACAGTTTTACATTAAAGTCTTCTTCTCTGGAACTACAAGAGCCAGAGGTTTAATATTTTGCATTTACTATACTGTTATGGTCCTTTACCAAGTTTGTTCAAATGGTGACCCTGGGTTCACATTTGGCCCCGCCCCACGGGTCACGTTTTACATAGACTTGTATAGGGAAAAATTAAAAAAATCTTCTTCTCTAAAACCACAAAGCACACAGCTCTCATATATTACATGTAGCCCTGGGGTCACATTTGGCTCTGCCCAAGGTGTTACTCTCTAGCACCTTCATTTTGTATTTGATCTTTAGCAAACTTTGTCAGGGTCTTAAACCGTCTATATCAATGTTGTTATACACAACAGAGCCCACATTTCTTGAACAATCTTAACCAGAAGTTCGATAATGTGCCAGTACTCAGGTGATCGCTTTAGGGCCGGCCATCTTGGCCCTTTTGTATTGGTTCAGATTTACTCAGGTGAGCGATATAGGGCCATCATGGCCCGCTTGTTTAAACCCTCATTATAGCACAATGGCAATCAATTCTATGGATCTCTAGTTGGAAATGCATATATAGGTTGAGCTATGACGCTTTTGTGCTCAACCAGGTCCCATTCTCAGTAAGAAGCTATTTCTCAGAAGCTAATGGGTTCAACTAATTAACATGTTGCCAGTTGTCAGTCATTTATTCATTTCAACCATGCAAACCAGAACGATACCTCTGACAAACAACAGCACGTGTATAAAGCATGTGCAACTATGTTATATAAACTATTGTCAATATACTCCGACATAACAATAGGGCGGAGATATATCTAAGAACTGGCGACATGTCAATTCTCAGTAAGAAGCTTATGCCAATGGGTTCAACTAAGTCTCAGTTAGAAGCTTATGTGTTCAACTAAGTCTCAGTTAAAAGCTAATGAGTTCAACTAAGTCTCAGTTAGAAGCTGTTGTGCTCAGCTAAATCTCATAAGCTACTGTGTAATAATAATAGGAAGTGTGTGTGCTCAACTAGGTATCAAAAGAAAGCTTATACTGTCTTCAATTTAGTATTAATAAGAAGCTACTGTGCTCAACCAAGTCTCAATTAGAACCTACTGTGCTCAAGTTAGTCTTAATAATAATAGGAAGTGTGTGTGCTCAACTAGGTATCGAAAGAAAGCTTATACTGTCCTCAATTTAGTATTAATAAGAAGCTGTTGTGCTCAACAAAGTCTCAATTAGAACCTACTGTGCTCAACTAAGTTTAAAGAATTTATTATACTCAAGTCCGTCACAATTAGGAGCTACTGTGCTCAACTATGTCTCAATAAGAAGCTACCAGAGCTAGATAATCAGCGTATTTGCGTAAGTACCCAATTAAAAATCAAAAGCATTCGTACCAATAAAACGATGAAATCAATAAATATGCAATTGATCTGTTTTGACTGTGTAAAGTATTTATCTGGCTTTGCAATAAAGATAGCTGCGAGCAAACATATTGCCTCGATGCTGTCTGTCGATCTAACACCAAGTTTTGCGATTGGCTAAACATGTGACCGGTTCTCTATATCAGTCGTTTTTCACCCGAAAAGTTACAAATAACGAAAAAAAATTATACAGTCTATACATCCCATAATATTTTGCATCCCGTGAGTGCTTGTCATTTCTAAACGTCAACATGACTTGAGGTATAGAAAAACATATTCAATTTCAAAAACTTTTGAACAAAAAACAAAATGTCTGGCTATTTAGCTAAAACAAAAGCCAACGATAATTTGTAATATATTAGATATATAACCTAACATGTTGTTTCGTGGGCGGTTGATGAGAAATCGCTCTTAAAAACAAACATTCTGGTGATCGTATGTTGACTGTTGAATGACAAAAATCGAAGTTTCCCTGGTTGATAATTGTAGAAAATAATGAACAGATTATATTGTGTTGCAGCGCAGATGATGAAAAATAAGAATGCATGCCTCTAAATATATGGGCTAATGAAGGGACACCCACTTATTGTAAAAGCAGTTAATTATTTAAAGTTAACTTATACAATATTTGTGTATTGAAAAAAGTCGATGTCACAAACGTTTTGAATTTTACCCAATTAAAAACCCCAAATACCCAATTAAAAAAAGATGGCTGGGTAAATACCCAATTGATAAAAAAGCTTATCTGTAGCTCTGGGCTACTATGCTGAACTTAGTCTAAAGAAGCTGTTGTACTCAACTCAATAAGGAAGCTATTGTGCTCAACCTAGTCTCAGTCTGAAGCATTTGTGCTCAACAAAGTCTCAAAAGAAAGCTCCTACAAGAGCTTGTATTCTGTTATATTTCAAAGAGAATTATTTTTGAGGATTAAAAAGAATTGTACTGGAAATATTTTGTGTACCTTTGTTATGTCCATGTTGTTCTCCTTGGTAATTAGTTAATTATATATGGCAATATGTTGTTTCATGCAATACATGCAACCTTGGTAATTAGTTAATTATATATGGCAATATGTTGTTTCATGCAATACATGCAACCTTGGTAATTAGTTGATTATATATGGCAATATGTTGTTTCATGCAATACATGCAACCTTGGTAATTAGTTAATTATATATGGCAATATGTTGTTTCATGCAATACATGCAACCTTGGTAATTAGTTAATTATATATGGCAATATGTTGTTTCATGCAATACATGCAACCTTGGTAATTAGTTAATTATATATGGCAATATGTTGTTTCATGCAATACAAGCAACCTTGGTAATTAGTTAATTATATATGGCAAAATGTTGTTTCATGCAATACATGCAACCTTGGTAATTAGTTAATTATATATGGCAATATGTTGTTTCATGCAATACATGCAACCTTGGTAATTAGTTAATTATATATGGCAATATGTTGTTTCATGCAATACATGCAACCTTGGTAATTAGTTAATTATATATGGCAATATGTTGTTTCATGCAATACATGCAACCTTGGTAATTAGTTAATTATATATGGCAATATGTTGTTTCATGCAAAACATGCAACCTTGGTAATTAGTTAATTATATATGGCAATATGTTGTTTCATGCAATACATGCAACCTTGGTAATTAGTTAATTATATATGGCAATATGTTGTTTCATGCAATACATGCAACCTTGGTAATTAGTTAATTATATATGGCAATATGTTGTTTCATGCAATACATGCAACCTTGGTAATTAGTTAATTATATATGGCAATATGTTGTTTCATGCAATACATGCAACCTTGGTAATTAGTTAATTATATATGGCAATATGTTGTTTCATGCAATACATGCAACCTTGGTAATTAGTTAATTATATATGGCAATATGTTGTTTCATGCAATACATGCAACCTTGGTAATTAGTTAATTATATATGGCAATATGTTGTTTCATGCAATACATGCAACCTTGGTAATTAGTTAATTATATATGGCAATATGTTGTTTCATGCAATACATGCAACCTTGGTAATTAGTTAATTATATATGGCAATATGTTGTTTCATGCAATACATGCAACCTTGGTAATTAGTTAATTATATATGGCAATATGTTGTTTCATGCAATACATGCAACCTTGGTAATTAGTTAATTATATATGGCAATATGTTGTTTCATGCAATACATGCAACCTTGGTAATTAGTTAATTATATATGGCAATATGTTGTTTCATGCAATACATGCAACCTTGGTAATTAGTTAATTATATATGGCAATATGTTGTTTCATGCAATACATGCAACCTTGGTAATTAGTTAATTATATATGGCAATATGTTGTTTCATGCAATACATGCAACCTTGGTAATTAGTTAATTATATATGGCAATATGTTGTTTCATGCAATACATGCAACCTTGGTAATTAGTTAATTATATATGGCAATATGTTGTTTCATGCAATACATGCAACCTTGGTAATTAGTTAATTATATATGGCAATATGTTGTTTCATGCAATACATGCAACCTTGGTAATTAGTTAATTATATATGGCAATATGTTGTTTCATGCAATACATGCAACCTTGGTAATTAGTTAATTATATATGGCAATATGTTGTTTCATGCAATACATGCAACCTTGGTAATTAGTTAATTATATATGGCAATATGTTGTTTCATGCAATACATGCAACCTATCATTGTTAGATGATTTATGACTGTAAAGATTGATAAATATTTAGAAATAATTTCAGGACACTCAACATTGTTGGATGATGATACATTTCAGGTCAAGGAGAAATCTTCTGCATGCATAACTACAGCTGCATAGATAGAACCCTAATTTAAGTCAGTATTGTGGCTTTGTTTGTGTGATAAACAGTTGTTTGTTTTTAAATTTTGTGTGATAAACAGTTGTTTGTTTTTAAATTGTCTCTTCTAACTATTAAACAGTAAAGTTGTTTGTTTTTAAATTGTCTCTCCTAACTATTCATGCTTTTAACCAAAACAGAACCGTAACCAGGTTATGGTTATGAAATATGGTTTTAATTGCTTTATTAAAGGGACGCAATCTTGATTTTGTCAAAACTCACAGCCTCCAGTTACTGAATTTTGCTACTAAGGCTTAAAAGAGTGTTTGTTTTTCGCTAACCCGACCGGGTCCTATTATTTAGCCGCCGACCCTAACTTTTTATCAGTAAAAAAATAAAAATATGCCTCCAGTGAGATTTGAACCCATGACCCCTGGGGTTTACAGTGTACATTACCAAATATTGAAAAAACTTTACCATGTATTATCTAGGTATTGATACCTTCCCCAGTAATTTTTATCATATTAAAAGTGTTTTTTCATTAACAAAAATAAGGTCATTAATAATAATAAAAAAAGTTTTGCCTACCTACCTACCCTATTTTTTTTAAGCCATTAGTGGAAACAAACCATTTTTTTTTTTTTGGCCTAATATGCATATTTTAAAATCATTATTAATAATTATGTATATAGTACAAAGCTAATTATTTTTACATATTGCTAATTGGTAAATATATTGCACCAAAAATATATTAAAACCTGTGGTAAAATAACCACCAAGAGTTGAAAAATCTAACTTGCAAGCAGTTTTAGAGCCAAAATGATGTTATATTAATAAATCTAGGTAATAAGTTGGATGCTTGATAAAAACTTCAAGATTGCCTTGTGTCCCTTTAAAGCTGCATTAGCCATAACGTTCAGTAAGTACATGTACCATTATGGTAGTTGTGTAGTGTTTGTCAATGTAATTATTTTGTGTTTTATAAACTAAAAGTTACGGCTAATGCTTCTTTAATAAAGCAGTTAAAACCACATTTCATAATCATACCTGGTTTACAGTTTGTTATTAATAAACATTGTTTATACATGTTAAGCATAATACCACTCCACATATACTCAGATTGTATTTTATTCACATGTATAATGTATACCTAACCCATACTAGAAAACAAACATTAACGTGTCTTAACAAATTAATATACCGGTACATGAAAATACTGAAGCGGCTTTTTAAGAAATATCTTTATATAACATGACGCTTAAAATAACATTCATAAATTTATATATATATATATATTCTTTAATTTATCGTTAATCAGTTGTAAATGCTGCCATTAAGAAATACAGGCGAGAATGGAGATTTCATTAAATATAAACATTAAAAATAATATGAATGTTCTACATGTATATTTATTGACCAATTTTGTGAAGAATGCGTGTTTTATTTCTAAGATATAAATAAGATACATGTATATAAGATTATTTTTTTTACAATTACAGCACATGTATATGGCACATTCTTTTTGTATGGTATGTTCTATATAGACTACTGTATATAATGTCCGGGTGTCGGGTTTAACTATACTTACATTTTTTTTTTGTAAGTCATTGTTTTACTGTGTATTCACTAAACCAAGCCATTCATCACTTAATAATGGGTGTTGTCTGGTCTTCTTGGCACTTTAACCTAAAAACTGTAGCACTTGTCCAATCTGAAAACTGTAGAACTTGTCCAATCTGAAAGCTGTAGAACTTGTCCAATATGAAAACTGTAGAACTTGTCCAATCTGAAAACTGTAAAACTTGTCCAACCTAGAAAAACTACATACACTACAAAATATCTTAAAATGTTATTTCATCTTTTTAAATTGGGGGCTTTGGAAGAACAAATGAAGGCACTTAGCGGATGTTTGTTTTGTTTTGATGCATGAAAATGTTTAAAACAGACATGAAGATTGCCATGTGTACCTTTAACAATGATACAATTATTCCTGATATGTCTCGAAAAATGCTTGTAGTTTAACACGAAAACCATGTACCTGTTGTACAAAATAAAATGTTCAACAGCAAGCTACACGTACATGTGCTTTTATTTAGAGCTTTTTAAATATAATAACATGCGTGCGCAGCTTCATGTCTGCAGGTTTAGTAATTTCAGGCCATTAAAGAGGGGTATATCAGACTCAGTTCTTGTGGGGATTAGGGGTCAAATTTAAAATTGCCAAATAATGATATGTTCTATTCTAATGAATGAGTAAAAGTGGCCCCTTATTTACAAAGGAATTTTATTTTGCAGGGTAATATGTGCTATCTTAGGTAACTCACTAGGGTTAATTAGCTATCTTATGTTACTCACTAGGGTTAATTAGCTATCTTATGTTACTCACCAGGGTTAATTAAGAGTTACTCACTAGGGTTAATTAAGAGTTACTCACTAGGGTTAATTAAGAGTTACCCACTAGGGTTAATTAAGAGTTACTCACTAGGGTTAATTAAGAGTTGCTCACTAGGGTTAATTAAGAGTTACTCACTAGGGTTAATTAAGATTACTCACTAGGGTTAATTAAGAGTTACTCACTAGGGTTAATTAAGAGTAACTCAGAGTTAATTAAGAGTTACCCACTAGGGTTAATTAAGAGTTACTCACTAGGGTTAATTAAGAGTTGCTCACTAGGGTTAATTAAGAGTTGCTCACTAGGGTTAATTAAGAGTTACTCACTAGGGTTAATTAAGAGTTGCTCACTAGGGTTAATTAAGAGTTACTCACTAGGGTTAATTAAGATTACTCACTAGGGTTAATTAAGAGTTACTCACTAGGGTTAATTAAGAGTTTTACGCCTGATTCCATTCAAAATATATGATGAATTCAAATTTTAGACATAATAGATACCACTATATTTTGATTGATTTTGTATTTTTATCATAAATTGATACATTTGAAAAATGTTAGATTTAGAAAAAGCCTGATGTACCCCCTTTAATATTATTATGCCCCTGTAATATTATTCAGCTGTTACAGGCATTCCATGCGTAAACAGAGATTCATATAGCTCTGCTGGCAAAATCCATAAAACTCGTGATTTATCAATCTTAACAGCTACAGATTAAAGGATCTGTATGGCCATTACATTAAGTAATCATATTTTATTTCTAATAAATCCTAGTACATCCATGAAGATGTGCTTGAGCATGCACATAAAACGACTTTTCTTCATCAAATGTATGTCTCAATCGATGTGGATCATTCCAAAAAATCTGGGAAAAAATGGAGATATTTTGGAACCAACTGAACATTTAATTGAGTCTGTTCATGAGAGATAATGAAATATGCAACACCTCTCACATATCCTTATTCTTAAAGCTCAGCAAAATCAGTATCTTGTTGCTTAAAAGTAATTGTGTTGTGTTTGTCATTTGCAAGGCTTGTTTAACACACTGTTGTTCTTAAAAATCTCTGTCAGCACCTTTAAAAGGTACCGATGTTTGATTATAATGTGTATATATATATATATATATATTCTGCGCTATGACACTAACTAATAACTATATATGCTAAAAAATGTCTGTTTATGGATCTCGTCATAGTGATGGTAATGTTGTCCAGGTGTAAGTGTGTCAGTTAGTTAGTCTGTGCATTCAGCTTTCATTTATTTATATCGTTTTCATTACTTGAGAATTTTCACCAAACTCCACCAGAATGTTCCTTATATGCATCTAGCATTATTGGCAAAATTTCGGGTCACAATGACCTACTTTAGATGACATATAGGGCACATCCGGTCTCCGCTATGACATGCGTATCCTGCTAAAAAAACATCAACAAACAAGCAAACAAATTCATTTAAACTTTGCATACTTCAGTTTTGACTCCAAAACTGTGTATTGTATAGGATTTTCACCAACTCCATCGGTACCAGAATTTTCCTTATATGCATCTAACATCATGTGTGCAATTTCTGACCTAATTTGGAAGAGATATAGGTGACGTCCTGATGGGGGAACTTCATCCTTCATCTCATCTCCCTCTGAGGTTGCTGTCCCAATGTAACCTTACCTAATGTGATGTGTTAACAGGACGTAAAACCACATTTCATTAATTCATTTCTGCTTTTGCATTTAATTTACTTTTTCTAGAACAGCATGCAGAAATATTTATTTGAAAGAGCAGTTAAATTCGTGTTAACTAGCAAAATTGCCATACGTAAAGGTGTGCTCTGTGCATACAGCATACATGATCATGTACAATGGTGGAAAAAATGGATGAAGCTTGAATTTTCTCATGTTATAAGTGAAGATTTCATTTTGTTGATGGGTATTTGACTGATGTTTAACTTTGGTAAATTATATGTTTGCAATCTGTCAAGTCACTCAAGTGAAAGAAGAACATCAGTTTTCACTTATTACGTTTTCACTTCATCAGTTTTCACTCATTTAGTTTTCACTTATTAAGGGTGGAGGACCTGGGACAAAAAAACACACATTTATGATGACTATATTATTGGCATCTTGACCAATTTACCTGTTTGAAGTGTATTTTCTCCTTGAATCTGACATTGTAAACAGTGTTTAAATTGTATTTAACATAATACTGAAATGTCTTAAGGCAACTTAATTTGTTCTTTTGTGGGAAAAATGGGTTAAACATGTTAATTGAAATTTTTTGAAACGATTTACAAGAGTACAATTCAGATTTCCATTTACAATAACAAGGAAAGTGTTAATTAAAGATCAAAGGAAGAGTGCTTAAAGGGGGTACATCAGGATTTTTCTAGAAACATCTTAAATTATAAAAATGTTCCATTTCATTATAAAACACTTATATCAATCAAAATATACTGTTTAAACCATGTTGTTAATTTTTAAACTTTGAATACACCATATAGCTAGGACAGAATCAGACGTAAAATGCTGAAATTAACCATGCGTCACCTAGGATAGCACATATTACTGTGTTGAATCAATTTCTTTGAAAAACAGGGATCATTTTTAGGCTCATTCATTATCTTTTGGCCATGTAGAATAGAAAATGTTAATATTTGTCAATTTTAAGTCGGAACACTTAGACCCCCACGAAAAGCCTGATGTACTCCCTTTAAATATTTGCATTAGCTCTGCATCAACTAAATATTTCTTGAATTATTTTCGAGGACACAGCACGGAACTATTGTATCATGTTGTTTATTTATTTTTAGTTACAATAGTTTGGCATCAAACCTTGTTTTGTGCCAAATTTTGTCATTGGAGAATTTTTGTGTCACCTTTTCGAAGAAAAATGCGATACATAGAGATCACTTTGTCATCCGTCCGTCCATCATGAAAACTTAACGTTGGCTATAACTTTCTCATTGCTTGATATTTCTTCATCAAACTTCCAAAATATACTCATCATGACAACATCGACATGACCATACTAAAATATATAAAGGTCTAGGTCACACTGAAGGTCATTATATGGGTTAAATACTCATTTTTTCTTCACAAAAACTTAACGCTGGCTATAACTTCCTGAGACTGAAGGTCATTACAGTTGCTGCCACGCAGATTACGACTTTTTCGCAGCATCCCCGCGGCCGTTTTTCAATCGAAGTCACAAATCCCCGCGATCGTACTGAATGTCAACCGAAATATCGCGGGGATTCCCCGCGACTGTAAAAATCGCTGCGATTGCAAAATCCAGTCTCGAAAGAAAGAAATCACCGCGATTCTCCGTGATATATTCGCGGGGGAACGCGGGGGAAATTAGAGCACGGATCAATGAAAAATGTAATAAAAATGATAAATACAATGAACAATTTTGGAAGCAATACGTATTTCAAACTTTTAATGCATTTAATAACGTGTGTTTTTCGTTTTTGTTGTCCAAAAGTCGCATTTCTCTTCACCTGGCATAAATTGGATTGGCTACCAACAATCCTTTGCGATGTGTGTACCTATTAACAAGGCGGCACTAATAACGGGTTTATGACCCGGAATTCTTTACAATTTATTGGATTATTTCTGACTAAAGAACCCATCGATGTATTAATAACCAACAGCAGAATAGTAAAATATGTTAAAATAACGATTAATTAAAAATATAATTCTAATTTTTTAATTTTACGTTCAGTCACCGCGAAGTCGGTAATAGGAACCGCCATATAACTATCGTGACCCAGTATACATTATCCGGGCATTTGAATCCGAAAACAAAAATAAAATTGTCTTCTGCTTCGGGTTTTTAATAGTTATTGAATAATAATGCATTAAATTGACTGCACAATTGTACATTGATACTGGAGATAAATCGCGGCGATGGCCTGCGATTTCACACCGGGTAAAGCGGTGTGCGAATCAAAACAGATCACGGCGAATCGCGGGGACAAATTCAGTGTGACCGCGGTGAGATAAAATCGCCGCGATGAGTGGGATTAGTCGTAATCCGCGTGGCAGCAACTGTATATGGGTTAAATACTCATTTTTTTCTTTACGAAAACTTAGTCAAGCCAGTTTGTCAAGGTCATTTATCTGGGTCTAAAAAACCTTGTTATACTGACAAAGTGCTGACAGGCGACACACGTGTTCTGAGGAACATACGTCTAGTTAAATTTCAAGTAACTGGTAATGGTAGACAGACTGAGATGTCATGATAACATATTGAGGCAGGGCAGAGAATTTAATTACACATTCTCTAAATGTTTTATTGCATGATCAGTAAAGTTACTGTAAGTTTGCTGTTGTTACCACTATAACACCCATAAATATAGGGTTTCCTGGATATAGCAGTTCAAAGCGAATTAAACACTGTAATTCTGGTAGAATGAAGGAAATGGTGTTTTATGTCCCGTTAACATGTCATATTGTGTTTGTTGGCCATTACGGCTATATGAGATTTTAGGCTATATATGATGGTCAATATTTTTGTGGTGGAGGCAGACCCCCCACTTTTTCAGTACTGTATACCTTCTGTGATCCATAAGAATCAACACTTTCTCACGGGTAATATTTTGATAAGCTATCTCTGAAGGAGATAATATGAAGGATGTAGTTTCCCATCAGGCAATCAAGCACTAGGGAGTGAATCCATAAGTTGCAGAGGTCTGCAGCTTAAAATTGCAAGGCCTTATCCACTGAGCTAAACTGTCTGGTAACATAAACTATAAGTTTTTAACCATTTATCGACTAAAGCTTTCTCTTATTGGGAGATCGACCTTTTACGGATTGTTGGAGCTACACAGTACTGTTTGTACCCATAAAAAATGGAGCGGTGTACCTCTACCACAAAAAAGTCGACCAACATATATGGCCTAACATGTGCTAAAAATGACGTAAAACACCATTCAAACAATCAAACAACAGTACTGTTTGTACCCATAAAAAATGGAGCGGTGTGCCTCTACCACAAAAAAGTCGACCGTCATATATGGCCTAACATGTGCTAAAAATGACGTAAAACACCATTCAAACAATCAAACAATTAATTGTGGTAGTTCTTTTTGGTAACATAAACTTCAAGTTTTGAAAGTATCAGATTTACAATTAATCAAATCTGAGTTATATCCAGTTCACCCTTATTACATCTTTTGTACAATATCAATCCACTTACCCAGATAAGAGTATGTAAGTCAGCATGACAGAGACGTACATAGCGTAATAGTGCCATAATGTCCCGTTTAAAAGTGCATAACACTTAAGTTGACTTAACTGTCATTAAAAAATGAAATATGATTACTTAATGTAATTTTTTTATCAGGTTTCTTTACACAACTAAATAAAACAAAATATTGCTGGTAGGCCAATGTATGCCCGTCATTATTTGTAGAAATAACTTTGTCATCAAGTTTCTATAAAACCAAATAAAAAAAACTACTGGTAGGCCAATGTTTAAACTGAAAAGTCTTTTTGTTTTTCATTATGGTACATAAGTCTTCAATACATAGTGAACATAATGGAAAGGAAGACACTAAAAAGACACTAAAAATGGAATTCCAGCTGTTACCTTCTGTTTACTGCAATGTAAATGTCAGAAACAATTATTTTCAATACAGTGTTCATAACATGATATTTGTGTCTATTTTCAGGGCAAGGTCACACAAAGGCGTCCAAGCGACGGGAGACCGACGGGGAGCAAGCCCCCTCCCCGAAGAAGGAAGCCAAGAAGTCTCCCAAAAAGTCAAGGTCACCCAGCGAGGAATCGCCGACTAAAGGTCAAACGCAAATAGAGGAAGGACAGTCATCCCCAACTAGGAGGAAAGGGAGGCAATCTGAGTCTCCCGGCAAAGGGAAACAACTCTTACGTGGAGGTGCAATTGACATTATCGTTGATGATGTAGATAGAAAAGAAATTGAATCTCCGCCGAAACCGAAACGGACATACGAGGTTGAATTTATAGAACCAGAAAAGGAAAATGTGCCTGACGATTTTGATGAGTTAAATGTCTCTGAAATACGCAAAGTTGAATCTAGTCTTAGAACTCCTGTGAAAATGAATGTGAGTGATAATGAACCCTTGACTCCTGTACATATGAACGATTTAAATCGTTTTCCACAGGCTACGTCTACGCCGGCTCCAAATGGAATATTAAGTACAGGGCGACAAAACAGTGGTGGCCCATATAGTAAGTATTAAATTATGATAAGAATTATTTTCATGCAGAATCGCATTTAGTCTGACAGGAAGAAATACAGTTTACTTAAAATTACACTCCGTTACTGTTGCGTTCATTTACACTAGTGTGACAAACATTATACATTCTGTATTATTGGGCAGCTTTCTATTTACATTATTGGGCAGCTTTCTATTTACATTATTGGGCAGCTTTCTATTTACATTATTGGGCAGCTTTCTATTTACATTATAGGGCAGCTTTCTATTTACATTATTGGGCAGCTTTCTATTTACATCATTGGGCAGCTTTCTATTTACATTATTGGGCAGCTTTCTATTTACAAAAAAAAAGGATAAAAAGAAAAGAATGTAATAAACTGTTTTGTCCATCGGAATAGTGCGTAAACTAGGTGTATTTCAAGAATGAAAGGAATCTATTTGACAGCTAGCATTAAAGAAGGGTTGTCCCAGATTACTCTGCCTTCGTTCCCTGTCAGAAAACAGCTGTAAATAACCTCTCCCTTTCCCTGTCAAATGCCTTTCAATTTTTAAAAAACAAGATTAGCTTTTGTTTTGTTTTGAAATTGCTGTTTATTAGCTCACCTGCACCGCTGGCTCAAGGTGAACTATTGGGATCACTCTATGTCTGTCGTCATTATTTTTAGCTCTACTGGCCAAGGGCCAGCAGAGCTTATGGGATGGTGTGTTGTCCGTCGTCCGTCGTCCGTTGTCCGTCCGTCGTCCGTCCGTTAACTTTTGCTTGTGTACACTCTAGAGGCCACATTTCTGATGCAATCATCATGAAACTTTGTCAGAATGTTTGTCTCAATGAAATCTCGGTCAAGTTCGAAAATGGGTCATGTGGGGTCAAAAACTAGGTCACTAGGTCAAATACTTGAAAAAACTTGTGTACACTCTAGAGGTCATATTTGTTACCCAATCTTGATGAAACTTTGTCAAATTGTTTATCTTAATTATATCTTGATCAAGTTCGGAAATGGGTCACATGAAGTTAAAAACTAGGTCACTAGGTCAAATATTGGAAAAACCTTGTGTACACTCTAGAGGCCATATTTTTGACCCGAGCTTGATCATGTTGATGCAACTTTGTCAGAATGTTTGTCTTAATTATATCTTGGTCAAGTTTTAAAATGGGTCACATGGGGTTAAAAACTAGGTCACTAGGTCAAATACTTGAAAAACCTTGTGTACACTCTAGAAGCCGTATTTCTGACCCAATCTTGATGAAACTTTGTCAAAATGTTTGTCTTAATTATATCTTGGTCAAGTTTAAAAATGGGTCACATGGTGTTAAAAACTAGGTCACTAGGTCAAACTTTGGAAAAACCGTGTGTACACTCTAGAGGCCATATTTTTGACCCGATCTTGATGCAATTTTGTCAGAATATTTGTCTCAATTATAGCTTGCTAAAATTCGAAAATGGGTCACACAGGGTCAAAAACTAGGTCACTAGGTCAAATACTTGAAAAACCTTGTGTACACTCTAGAGGCCATATTTCTGACCCGATCTTGATGAAACTTTGTCGAAATGTTGTCTTATTTATATCTTGGTCAAGTTCGAAAATGGGTCCCATGGGGTCAAAAACTAGGTCACTAGGTCAAATACTTGAAAAACCTTGTGTACACTCTATACACCATGTAGTATGACTCGATTCATCAATGGTATAACAGCCAGTAGAGCGTTCACAGGCCCTCTTGGGCCTCTTGTTAGCTCTACTGATCAAAGCAGAGCTTATGCAGTGGTGCGGTGTCGGTCTGTCCGTAAACATTGTTTTTGTAGCGACTACCCCTCTGAAACTACTGGATGGATTTTCATGAAACTTTACAGAAATGTTGCCCATGATGTCTAGTTGATCCTAGCAAAAATTCATGTTGATGTGAAATTCAAGATGGCCACCATGGCTAAAAATAGATTTTTAAAAAACAAGTTTGTAGCGACTACTTCTGGAAAACTATAAGTGATATTGATATGATGATCAGCATGACATTATGTTGGTCCTTCCTTGTTTACATAGAGTTATATAGTAAAATAGTAAAAACTTGTAGTGACTACTCCTCTGAAACTACTTGACGGATTTCCATGAAACTTCATAGGAATGTTGCTCTTGATGTCTAATTGATCCTAGCAAAATTCACGTTGATGCAAAATCCAAGATAGCCGCCAAAGCTAAAAAGAGATTTTTAAAAAACAAGTTTGTAGCGACTACTTCTTGAAAACTGTAAGTGATATTGATATGGGATTTTTTCTAAAATGATCAGCATAACATGATGTTGGTCCTTGTTCGATGTTTAACATGGTTGCCAGCAGCCATCTTTGTTTACATAGAGTTATATATAAAAACTAGTAACGACTACTTTGAAACTAGACTACTTTGAAACTACTCGACAGACTTCCATGAAACTTCACAGGAATGCTGATCTAGATATCAGAATCTGCCAGTAGAGTCATTGACCTCTCGATGTTTTAAATGACTTCTCCTCAAAAACTGCTTGGTGAATTTTGACAAAATTAACATGGATGATCCTTAGGTGAGTTGTTTTCAGTTTTTTTAATTAAGTCAAAACAACATTTGAGATGGCCACTTTTGCCATAAAAGGTCAAAACCATAAAAAATCTACTTGGACAAATGTTAAAGTTTTTTCTTATGGTCCTCTGCTTAATTTGTTCAAATGGTGATCCTGGGGTCAAATCTGGCTGTCTTTAACAATGTTTTTTTCTTATGGATGGCGGGAGGTGTACAGTACTGGTTTTACCTAGGAAAAAGTGTGTTCTACCTTTAAAAAAAAAAACAACCCTAACATGTGCTGAAAATGACATAAAAACACCATTCAACCAACCATCTTCTCCGAATCTACAGTAGCTATAGGTGTAATATTTTGCTATTGCCTAAGCTTATGGCCCACTACCAAGCTTGTTTAAATGGTGACCCTGAGGCATGTTGATCTACACTGCTTGCTTATAAAGTCACTGAGCCGTTAAATAATAATATTTGTTTCAAGGGCATCTTGACAGTGTGCATTTCGGAGTTTAAAATCTGTGAAATAAACAATGAAAAATTACATCAGATGTTTCAAACAGTTGGAAATGTAGCCCTCTGATGATCTGGGGTGAATGTACAGGTTACTGAAGAACTCAGAGGATAGAAAGATGAAATTTCATACCCATCTCTTTTAAGGGGTATTTTCATCAATTATTATCAAATTTCAGAGCACTGATGTTGAGTTCATCTGAATTTAATGTAGAGAAACTTTCCACATAATCTACATTTCTTTAAAAAAAGGATTAAAACACAAAAAAAACACCTCAGCATATAGCTACAGAGCCAAATCCAGGATTTTAGATTAGTTATGGGTGGGGTAGGTTGTTGGGGTGAGCATCTTTTGAAGTCAAATACAAACCCAACTTCTTTGTCCACTTTTAGAGCAAATCATAGACCGATTAAGTTTTTATTAGAGCCTGAAGCCATGCCTGATATATAAATTTCTTTTTGAAATACACTAGAGGAGGGTTGGAGTCTGGGTTTGACTCCACCCCCACTACTGAATCCGCATCCAAGCCTGATCTATAAAAGATTCCCTAATGCATCATTTTGTAATCAGACTTGGCAGAACTCAATCTCCTGAAAATCAATTATAGAGATATATATTAGATAAAAAACTATTATAATATCAGATAAAAAACTACAAGAAATATATCTACAGATGGCCTGATGCAGTTGTCTCTGGAAGAATTCTGCACCAATTTAAATCGAAAGACAGAAGATAAATCAGCTCCTTGACTTTAGGCCAAAAATAATAGAATCACCTTCTCCTGTTTTAAACCGCTGAGCCTATATCTTTTTATTGAGAGAAAAACCAAACTTCTGTTAACGAACCCAAGATGATGTCTTTGAGCTAAAGCGTCCGCTTCTCATGCACTACTGTGTGCGAGGTCGTGGGTTCAATCCCTGGCTAGCTCACACCTTCGATCCCTGGCTGGAACATCATAAAAATGGTACTATAATACAATGTAGCTCCCTTGCTTGACGTTCAGCATATAGGGTACCTATTAGAATACATATGGTATTTATTTCATTCATTAAGATTGTGTTAAAGAATTCCAGCAGAATCCATTTAACAAATTCTGATGTAAAGGAAAAACAGAAGCCCATGGAATCAGTTCTTTTAATATACCTCAGGCTATTTTTTACAGCAATTTTCAGCCCCAAGAATTCGCAAGTGAATTTTAATTTGGTAAGCCACGCGTAAACCTTTCAATGATAAAATAGGACTAATTCTCAATGACGAAGTATTGTCTATTTATTTAGAACATAATTATTAAATATTAATTGAGATTTAGCGCCATTTCTTAAAATGTTTTGGGTAGGCCCCATTTTAACTCGACTGATCAAAGATCAGCAGTTTGATCAGCAGAGCTTATGCCGTGGTGCATCGTCCGTCCGTCTGCCTGTAAACTTTTTTTTGTGGCGACTACTCCTCTGAAACTTTTTAAAAATGCGATTTTGTGGCGACGACTTCTCTAAAACCATAATTGATATTGATTTGGAACTGTTACCAAAATGACTGGCTCACATGTAGTTGGTCCTAACCAAAGTTCATTTTGATTGGATGTCAAACTTGGCCACCAGTGGCCATCTTTGTTTACATAGTTAATATATAGGAAAAACTTGTGGCACTACTCCTCTAAAACTACTTGACGGATTTTCATGAAACATCGCAGGCATGTCTTGATGTCTAGTTGATCCTATGAGAGTTGCATTTCCTTAATTGTTTGATAAGACAGACTTTTGGAACTCAAATTAAGGACACTTTTCGGCGATATTTTCTGTCCGGAAATGTGCAGTGTCATAGTAGTTCGGATAGGTACATAATTTCAGATGGAGAATTTTTTTTTTTATAAGTTATACTTGTATCAGTTCAGTATCAGCAGAACTGTGCCTCGGTGATACTTGTATCAGTTCAGTATCAGCAGAACTGTGCCTCGGTGTGATCAACTATTACAAATGTGGAAACAAAACACATTTGTTCATATAGGCCATATGGCAATAAGCATCTTCGGAAGATGTGTAAGTTTGAAAATCCTTTTCACACCCTCCATAGATCTCCATACAAATTGATAGAAAGATGAATGAATAAAGATACATGCAATATGTTTGTATTAATTATTCTATCGCTCCTTCTTTCTTCTATCGTGAAGTATATGTGTGTAAAGAGTCCCTTTGAATAAAACTAATAAACCTTTACTGTGACACAGCATACTTCAAGTGCATTTAGTTATAACTTAAATAATCAAAAGGTTATAACCAATGGTTATATATGAATTAATAATTAACAAGAAACAATTGTACACTTAAATATTGTGTCTCCCTCACTTCTCCCTATTATCTGTCACTTCTCTCTATTTTCTTTGGAGAGAGATTAGTCATTTCTCCCTAAAATCCAGGCCTAGTTTGAACCCCTGACCAGTGTTATGGCAATGTCGACATTTAAGTACCTAGTTGATTTTACGGATGTCTGAATGACACATTTGAACATGGCCCATTAGAACCACAAATGGCCCATTGAAACTCTAGCATGTGGGGCCTTTGGCACATATAGCTTATTGGCTTTCCTAATCACTGCATGTAGAGATTGGTTGAATGGCGTTTAACGTTATTTTGAGCATATTTTTGGCTATATGTGATTGTCAGTTTTTTCGTGGTGGAGGCAGACCAATCACTTTATCCTGGGTAGAACCAGTACTGTACACCTCTCGCCATCCGTAAGAATAGACACTTTCTCACTTACAAATCCAGCTTCCAGTTGTATTCGAACCCGCAGCGGTGAGAGGCAAAAAGGTTTCAAAGGGTTTATAATAAATACATAGAGAAACAGCAAACCAACATTTTGTTATTGTTGACCTCCGACTACTTCCATAACTCCCAATATAAATTCTTACCAATAATTTTTCCTTCTCACATGCCTGCTACCTCTATCTGATAATTATCCCATCATCTTCTTATCTCCAATCATCCTACATCAAGCTGCTTGTTCATTACTGGAAATTACTCCTACCAATGATTAATGCCCAGATTGTCATCCCCCAAAATATTGTTTCAGCACAACATATCATTGCCAATTACTTAAGAGATACACTAATTCAGTTAATTCTGCTTATGTTGTAGCACAGTCATATATGATTATGTCAGTGGGTGTTTTTCTTTGAGAATTTCTTTGTTCAATCAATATTATATTTGTCAGATAGGAGTTTGATGATTTCTTGGTGTAGAAGCCATATAAATATGTCCGTTTTTAGCTCTACTGATCAGAGATCCGTCGTCCGTCCGTCCGTCTGTCTGTCCGTAAACTTTTTTTTGTAGCGACTACTCCTCTGAAACTACTGAATGGATTTTCATGAAACTTTACAGAAATGTTGCCCATGAAGTCTAGTTGATCCTAGCAAAAATTCATGTAGATGTGAAATCCAAGATGGCCGCCAAATCTAAAAATAGGTTTTTAAAAAACAAGTTTGTAGCGACTACTTCTTGAAAACTCTAAGGGATATTGATATGGGACTTTTTCTAAAATAATCAGCATGACATGATGTTGATCCTTGTCGAAAATCGTTTTGATTCGACGTTAAACATGGCTGCCAGCGGCCATCTTTGTTTACATAGAGTTATATAATGAAAACTTGTAGCGACTACTCCTCTGAAACTACTTGACGGATTTTCATGAAACTTCACAGGAATGTTGCTCTTGGTGTCTAATTGATCCTAGAAAAATTACAGGTCGGCCGGAAATTCAAGATGGCCACCATGGCTAAAAATAGATTTTTAAAAAATAAGTTTGTAGCGACTACTTCATGAAAACTATAAAAGATATTGATATGGGACTTTTTCTAAAATGATCAGCATGACATGATGGTAATCCGAGTTGAACATTATTTTGATTCGACGTTAAACATGGCTGCCAGTGGCCATCTTTGTTTACATAGAGTTATATAATGAAAATTTGTAGCGACTACTCCTCTGAAACTACTTGACGGATTTTCATGAAACTTCACAGAAATGTTGCTCTTGATGTCTAATTGATCCTAGCAAAATGTCAGGTTGGCCAGAAATTCAAGATGGCCGCCATGGCTAAAAATAGATTTTCAAAATACAAGTTTGTAGCGACTACTTCTTGAAAACTATAAGTGATATTGATATGGGACTTTTTCTAAAATGATCAGCATGACATAATGTTGGTCCTTGTCAAAAATCGTTTTGATTCGATGTTAAACATGGCTGTCAGCGGCCATCTTTGTTTACATAGAGTTATATAATGAAAACTTGTAGCGACTAATCCACTGAAACTACTTGACGGATTTTCATGAAACTTCACAGGAGTGTTGCTCTTGATGTCTTATTGATCTTAGCAAAATTTCAGATCGGCCAGAAATTCAAGATGGCCACCACAGCTAAAAATAGATTTAAAAAAAAAAGTTTGTAGCGACTACTTCTTGAAAACTATAAGTGATATTGATATGGGTCTTTTTCTAAAATGATCGGCATGACATGGTGGTTATTCGAGTCGAACATTATTTTGATTCGACGTTAAACATGGCTGCCAGTGGCCATCTTTGTTTACATAGAGTTATATAATGAAAACTTGTAGCGACTACTCCTCTGAAACTACTTGACGGATTTTCATGAAACTTCACACAAATGTTGCTCTTGATGTCTAATTGATCTTAGCAAAATTTCAGGTTGGCCGGAAATTCAAGGTGGCCGCCACGGCTAAAAATAGATTTTCAAAAAACCAGTTTGTAGCGACTACTTCCTGAAATCAAAATCAATCAGTAGAGCTTCAAGGTCATTGACCTATTGTTTTTAGCTCTACTGATCAGAGATCAGCAGAGCTTATGCCGTGGTGCGGCGTCCGTCGTCCGTCCGTCTGTCCGTCCGTCCGTCTGTCCGTCTGTCCGTCCATCCGTTAACTTTTATTTGTAGCGACTACTCCTCTGAAACTACTGGATGGATATTCATAAAACTTTACAGAAATGTTGCCCATGAAGTCTAGTTGATCCTAGCAACAATTCATGTTGATGTGAAATCCAAGATGGCCGCCAAAGCTAAAAATAGATTTTTTAAATTCAAGTTTGTAGCGACTACTTCTTGAAAACTATAAGTGATATTGATATGGGACTTTTTCTAAAATGATCAGCATGACATGATGTTGGTCCTTGTCGAAAATCGTTTTGATTCGACGTTAAACGTGGCTGCCAGCGGCCATCTTTGTTTACATAGAGTTATATAGTAAAAACTTGTAGCGACTACTCCTCTGAAACTACTTGGCGGATTTTCATGAAACTTTACAGGAATGTTGCTCTTAATGTCTAATTGATCCTAGCAATATTTCAGATCGGCCAGAAATTCAAGATGGCTGCCACAGTTAAAAATAGATTTTTAAAAAATAAGTTTGTAGCGACTACTTCTTGAAAACTATAAGTGATATTGATATGGGACTTTTTCTAAAATGATCAGCATGACATGATGGTTATCCGAGTCGAACATTATTTTGATTCGACATTAAACATGGCTGCCAGTGGCCATCTTTGTTTACATAGAGTTATATTATGAAAACTTGTAGCGACTACTCCTCTGAAACTACTTGACGGATTTTCATGAAACTTCACAGAAATGTTGCTCTTGATGTATAATTGATCCTAGCAAAATTTCAGGTCGGCCGGAAATTCAAGATGGCCGCCATGGCTAAAAATAGATTTTCAAAATACAAGTTTGTAGCGACTTCTTGAAAACTATAAGTGATATTGATATGGGACTTTTTCTAAAGACATGATGTTGGTCCTTGTCGAAAATCGTTTTGATTCGACGTTAAACATGGCTGCCAGCGGCCATCTTTGTTTACATAGAGTTATATAATGAAAACTTGTAGCGACTACTCCTCTGAAACTACTTGACGGATTTTCATGAAAATTCACACGAATGTTGCTCTTGATGTCTTATTGATCCTAGCAAAATTTCAGGTCGGCCGGAAATTCAAGATGGCCGCCACGGCTAAAAATAGATTTTTAAAAAATAAGTTTGTAGCGACTACTTCTTGAAAACTATAAGAGATATTGATATGGGACTTTTTCTAAAATGATCAGCATGACATGATGTTGGTCCTTGTCAAAAATCGTTTTGATTTGACGTTAAACATGGCTGCCAGTGGCCATCTTTGTTTACATAGAGTTATATAATGAAAACTTGTAGCGACTACTCCTCTGAAACTACTTTACGGATTTTCATAAAACTTCACAGGAATGTTGCTCTTGATGTCTTATTGATCCTAGCAAAATTTCAGGTCGGCCGGAAAATCAAGATGGCCGCCACGGCTAAAAATAGATTTTCAAAAATCAAGTTTGTAGTCACTACTTCCTGAAATCAAAATCAATCAGTAGAGCTTCAAGGTCATTGACCTCTTGTTTATATATAGAAGGCTTGCGCTAGGACTTTTAATCCTATAGCCAGTTTCACTGAAGACCTAAAACTTCCTTTAGCCAAATGAGAATGTCTTTAGAAAATAGCTCATCAGAAAAATAAGTAGAACAGAATTGTTGTCCAGTTATGTTGGAATATGGTTCAAATGTAATCATCCATTTCATTAAAAAGAAAATAAAAAATACAAAATACATTCAAAATGCAAGTCAAAATAACATTTTTGCGTAAAAGTTGAACATTAGTGTGTATAGTGGCGACTTTTAGGTGTCCCTGTCTTAAAGTTGGTTGGCGCACTGCCTTCTGTTACCAATGCAACCCGGGTTTGCTTCCCCGTCTTTGCATCAATTATGTACGTGATAGGTTACGGTGGTCACTCGCATGGACATGTACCTATTAAAAATAACTGCTATAAGTAAAAGTTATGGGACATGACAGAGGTCGATATCGACTGGTAACAGGGCAGGGTTGTTATGTAGGACATGACAGAGATCGATACTGACTGGTAACAGGGCAGAGTTGTTATGTAGGACATGACAGAGATCGATACTGACTGGTAACAGGGCAGAGTTGTTATGTAGGACAAAGACAGAGGTCGATACTGACTGGTAACAGGGCAGAGTTGTTATGTAGGACATGACAGAGGTCGATACTGACTGGTAACAGGGCAGAGTTGTTATGTAGGACAAAGACAGAGGTCGATACTGACTGGTAACAGGGCAGAGTTGTTATGTAGGACATGACAGAGGTCGATACTGACTGGTAACAGGGCAGGGTTATTATGTAGGACATGACAGAGGTCGATACCAACTGGTAACAGGGCAGAGTTGTTATGTAGGACAAAGACAGAGGTCGATACTGACTGGTAACAGGGCAGAGTTGTTATGTAGGACATGACAGAGGTCGATACTGACTGGTAACAGGGCAGAGTTGTTATGTAGGACAAAGACAGAGGTCGATACTGACTGGTAACAGGGCAGAGTTGTTATGTAGGACATGACAGAGGTCGATACTGACTGGTAACAGGGCAGGGTTATTATGTAGGACATGACAGAGGTCGATACCAACTGGTAACAGGGCAGAGTTGTTATGTAGGACAAAGACAGAGGTCGATACTGACTGGTAACAGGGCAGAGTTGTTATGTAGGACATGACAGAGGTCGATACTGACTGGTAACAGGGCAGGGTTATTATGTAGGACATGACAGAGGTCGATACCAACTGGTAACAGGGCAGAGTTGTTATGTAGGACAAAGACAGAGGTCGATACTGACTGGTAACAGGGCAGTGTTGTTATGTAGGACAAAGACAGAGGTCGATACTGACTGGTAACAGGGCAGAGTTGTTATGTAGGACAAAGACAGAGGTCGATACTGACTGGTAACAGGGCAGAGTTGTTATGTAGGACAAAGACAGAGGTCGATACTGACTGGTAACAGGGCAGTGTTGTTATGTAGGACAAAGACAGAGGTCGATACTGACTGGTAACAGGGCAGAGTTGTTATGTAGGACAAAGACAGAGGTCGATACTGACTGGTAACAGGGCAGAGTTGTTATGTAGGACAAAGACAGAGGTCGATACTGACTGGTAACAGGGCAGTGTTGTTATGTAGGACAAAGACAGAGGTCGATACTGACTGGTAACAGGGCAGGGTTATTATGTAGGACATGGCAGAGGTCGATACTGACTGGTAACAGGGCAGGGTTGTTATGTAGGACATGACAGAGGTCGATACCGACTGGTAACAGGGCGGAGTTGTTATGTAGGACAAAGACAGAGGTCGATACTGACTGGTAACAGGGCAGTGTTGTTATGTAGGACATGACAGAGGTCGATACCGACTGGTAACAGGGCAGGGTTGTTATGTAGGACATGACAGAGGTTGATATCGACTGGTAACAGGGCAGGGTTGTTATGTAGGACATGACAGAGGTCGATATCGACTGGTAACAGGGCAGGGTTGTTATGTAGGACATGACAGAGGTTGATATCGATTGGTAACAGGGCTGTGTTGTTATCTAGGACATAGCAGAGGTCGATATCGACTGGTAACAGGGCAGGGTTGTTATGTAGGACATGACAGGGAGGGCAGGGTTGTTATGTAGGACATGACAGAGGTCGATATCGATTGGTGACAGGGTGGGGTTGTTGTGTATGACAGTCGAAACGAAGATGAGAGTGAATGTCCTCAGGGCTCAAATTTAGCGATAGTTAGGACTGGCAACATTTTTTCAACAGTATTATTGGCCAGTACTTGAAGAGTTTACTGGCATTCTGAAAATGTCACTTGCATTTTGCCAGAATGCAAGCTTAAATTTGAGCCCTGGTCCTGTAACTATTTTATTGTATATTATTTGAATCTTTATTTTTCGTGAATAAAAATTGTTTTTTGTTTAAAATGAATATTACCCTTTAGAGCCTCTTTCACCAAATATTCATGCACATGCACTTTGAACAAGTGTGCGAAATTCATGCTTTACAAAAAGTGTGTGCATGCGCGAAGATGTGTAACGCCAACATTCAATTGGAGCGCAGAAAAGTGTTCTGTTAACCAGAATCTCGAGAACAGCATTATTCAGAGACAATTACCGAAAACTGTGATAACTAGAAGTAAAATAGAAAGAAAGAAAAATCTTGTTCTTGCTACCTGTATAACAATTAACTTAACCCTTTGACGGCTGCTTTCGCATGCTGATATACATTTTAATCAAACGACTGCCTTGTGCCTTAATTAGTACTGTACTTAACCCTCGGGTGGGACCACCGCTTTCATGCTTAAAAATCTCCATATTGAATTAAGCCAATAATCAAAGTCAAAACATAAAAGTTAAATGTTCATTTGTAAAACATGGTCTTAAAGGTAGTAAAGCCTCTTAAGTAATTGAATGTTTGTTAAACATCTGGCCTCAATGTCGGCTTTAAGTCTCCATGCATAATCAATTTTGTTGGTTCACTGACACGGTCACGATTTAGATTCCTTAAGTATACAGTTAATGCAATGAAGAAAAGGAATTTATGAAAGACTTGAGTTAAACAGTGTGACCCAGTTAGTTGGTATGAATCTGAATGTCCCTCGGGGCCCTCACTTGGAGCAAATTTAGTTTCTCAGTTTGTTGCTTTAAGTTTCTCAGTTGTGTTGCTTTAAGTTTCTCAAGTTTATTGCTTTAAGTTTCTCATGTGTGTTGATTTAAGTTTCTCAAGTTTATTGCTTTAAGTTTCTCAAGTTTGTTGCTTTAAGTTTATCAAGTTTATTGCTTTAAGTTTCTCAAGTTTGTTGATTTAAGTTTCTCAAGTTTGTTGCTTTAAGTTCTCAAGTTTATTGCTTTAAGTTTCTCAAGTTTATTGCTTTAAGTTTCTCAAGTTTGTTGCTTTAAGTTTCTCAAGTTTGTTGCTTTAAGTTTTTCAAGTGTGTTGTTTTAAGTTTCTCAAGTTTATTGCTTTAAGTTTCTCAAGTTTATTGCTTTATGTTTCTCAAGTTTATTGCTTTAAGTTCCTTAAGTGTGTTGCTTTAAGTTTCTGAAGTGTGTTGTTTTAGTTATCTCAAGTATGTTGCTTTACGTTGCTTAAGTTTTTTGCTTTAAGTTTCTCAAGTGTGTTGCCTTCAGTTTCTCACATTTGTTGCTTTAAGTTTCTCAAGTGTGTTGCTTTAAGTTTCTCAAGTTTGTTGTTTTAAGTTTCTCAAGTGTGTTGCTTTAAGTTTCTCAAGTGTCTGTTGCTTTAAGTTTCTCAAGTTTGTTGCTTTAAGTTTCTCAAGTGTGTTGCTTTATGTTTCTCAAGTGTGTTGCTTTAAGTTTCTCAAGTGTGTTGCTTTAAGTTTCTCATGTTTATTGCTTTAAGTTTCTCAAGTTTGTTGCTTTAAGTTTCTTTAGAGTGTTACTTTAAGTTCCTCAAGTGCATTGCTTTAAGTTTCTCAAGTATGTTGCTTTAAGCTTTTCAAGTTTGTAGCTTAATCTCAAGTGTGTTGCTTTAAGTTTCTCAAGTGTGTTGCTTTAAGTTTCTCAAGTATGTTGCTTTAAGTTTCTCAGTTTTGTTGCTTTAAGTTTCTCAAGTTTATTGCTTTAAGTTTCTCAAGTGTATTCTTTCAGGGCCTTTCCCAGGAATATTTTAAGGGATGCGGGCAGGTTTTCCTTGGAAAACTCGGGTTAACCAGGTCCGCTCAATAACTTTTTGTCAGGAATGAGGTATTGCGATGAAACTTGCAGGGTCGGTAGCTTATATGGTAGGAAGCTTGGGATTGCATTTGGGGTCACTGGGGTCAAGGGCACCTTAACTTAAAATGGAAAAACGCTTTCTGCTCAATAACTTTTGTTAGGAATAAGGTATTGCGATGCAACTTGCGTTGTAGGTAGCTTATATGAAAGGAAGCTTAGGATTGCATTTGATGTTAGTGGGGTCAAGGTCAAGGTCACTGTTACTAAAAATAGAAAAAACGGTTTCCGGACAATAACCTTTTGTTAAAAATGAGATATTGCGAAGAAACTTGCAAGGTAGGTAGCTTATATGGAAAGGAAGCTTGGGATTGCATTTGTGGTCACTGGGGTCAAGGTCACTGTTACAAAAATAGAAAAACAGTTTCTGCTCGATAACTTTTGTTAGGAATGAGGTATTGCGATGAAACTTGCAGGGTAGGTAACTTATATGGAAAGGAAGCTTGGGGTTGCATTTGGGGTCAATGGGGTCAACGTCACTGATACTAAAAATAGAAAAAACTGTTTCTGCACAATAACTTTTGTCAGGAATGAGGTATTACGATGACACTTGCAGGGTAGGTACCTTGTATGGAAAGGAAGCTTGGGATTCCATTTGGGGTCACTGGGGTCAAGGTCACTGTTACTACAAATAGAAAAAAACAGTTTCTGCCAAATGACTTTTGTTACAGTCCTCATTTACTTTACAAAATGTATGTTTGTGATTCACACGTCATTCTATTTATTCTATATTGTACACTGTTTATATCACTTTAATACAAAAACTTGAACTACTTCATTATGAAATTTGGTGTTTTTTGGAGAAAAAAATCTTTTGTACGTTACTTCATTTTCGTCTTACTGGCAGTGTAATAGCATTTCAAATGGAAAACCTGGTTTTCATGGAATTTCCACATTTCTCGATTTCTTTACCAAATTGATGTTTTTCAATCTTTGGTATTGTAACACATACTCAGGTTTTCTTCAGCTGGTGCTCGCAGGTTACATAGGTTCCTGTGGTTATTGTTTACAATGTCATGTACTCCATGACATACCTAGTACGTACTTCTCCGACATTCCAGATTTTCCACGAACCCCAAACTTGATTACAACATTCCAGATTTCAGTTGAACCCCAACATATGATTAGACATCAAATAATCCAGACTGGGAGCCCTGTGGCAGGTATAGTGTAATCCCTGGCACACTTAACTGCAGCAGGCTTGCTGCCACTGTGATAATGGAAATATTGTAGAAAAACAATTTGTTAGAAATATTTAATAAAGATACTAGGGAAAAAAAGAGACTAATCTGAACCTAATAAATATTGGGAGGTAACTATGTGATACAATAACGTGAAAGAGGGAGGTAAATATGTTGCTGTTTTCAGCTCTACATACCAAAGATCAGGCAAGCATATGCAATGATGCATGTCCTTCTGTTGGCTTATATTGTTTGGAACATGATAACTTAAGTAAATAATTTTTCGATATGCACACAATTTGAGGCGAAGTTTTGTTTCCTAAGGATCTCTGAGGAGTTCAAGAATGAGAAAAGATTAAAGGGGTTGATACACTATTTTCAAATGTAATTTCTGTAAAAGGTCTCTGAAAAACTTGAAAAAAGCCAAAAGAATTATCAAAATGCCATGAAAAATAAAGGAGATATGTCCTATTGAAAATTTGCAAAGAACATAAATGGAGGCGGCCATCTTGGAATCGATGACTTCATCGCTCCTTTTATAATATATGGCATATTGACAAAATATTACATGATACTCCACCCAGTCATACTATACTGACATCTACATGTACTACTGCTGTTCATATGCTTTGTTGAGCATAGGAGCTATACACCATTTTTATAAAGACTTGAACCCATGACTAAGGCAGCCGATCTACCACCACTACTACCCACCGTCCCCCCCCCCACGAGTACTGAATACTGAATGCTATTTAGCTCTGGATAATAATTCTAACTACCCCCCCCCCCCCCCCCCCCCCCCCCCCCCCCCCACACACACACACACACACACACACACACACACACACAGAGAAAACTGATAATTAAAGCAACAATGTGGGTAATGTGACCCAATGTTATGGCAACCTCAGTAGTTGGAGATGCTGTGTGCTTTAGTGATATATCCAATCTGTTGCCATGGTAGCAAACATTAACCAGCATGCCCCTGGAGATTTATGACAGCCAGCTGTCCATGATGGATGGCGAATGCTAAATGTTGTTTGTGACTTCATTCTACATGTATATGTAGTGGGCTAATTTATCATATTTGTTACCCCTCTTAAAAGTGGAGAATCTATCTCAGTTCCATTTAAAGAAACTAACTCATCAAATAAAGGTAAAATTACTCTACAAAACCGATTCAGGTAATATAATAATGTATATGTATCGATTAAAAGTATTTTAATATTTAAGTTATTTAAGGGTTCTTAAAATATATGTGATTGAATATGTGTAAATTAATTATGAGTTTGTAACTCTTAATACAGTTTTGGAGTTTGGCCTGGCTGGTTAAAGCCGTTTAATTTATTTTGTGTCCATAGAGTTTGGATTCTCAAAAGATGTAAGTTATATAATATACCTTGTCGTCAGTAGGTTTTAGAAACATTGTACATATGTTGTAAAATTTGGCTGTTGTTAGCGTGATAGTACATTTACAGTTGCTCAACTGCTTCAGTACTACCGATAAAGAAAATCTATAAAACTGAAACATCCTGCATGCAGGGTGCTTCAATTTTATAGATTTGCTTTACTGGTAGTTTATATGGCAACATGGAACAAATTAAGATTGCTTAAAATGTCACAGAAAGGATGTCAGTAACCTCAAACAGAAATTGCTTTTGACATACTCATAAGTGGTGGTGTATATAGAGAAATTCGGCAGACTGTTGTTGAAGCAGGGCATGAAAATTCCACTCGTTGGCTGGTAATGATGAGTGCTCGTTGATTCAGGACGAGTAGAAATCCAGATGAATTCTTTAACAATTTATTAATTTGACCATTCAAATATTACGTAAGACGAGTAACTCAGAAACAAAATTTCCTGCCCTGTGTACATTAACTGAATATAGACATCTCTGTAAAAAAAAAAATTCATTCATTATTAACTTCGTGATCACCTGTTCCAGAATACCAGAATAATTAAGATGCATTAAAGCAGATATGAAACTACTGGTAGATGCAAATACTTTTATCTATCAACTCTTGATGGGTAAAGACAGTTGGGATGATGAGTAAAACCCTATACTCTATATTGCTATTCCCTCCAAGGTCGCCTTCCCCAATTGATCTAATGTCATCCTTTTTTTGTCTCCAGGTGATGATGAACACACAGATGTCAGCGACGATGAAGCTTATTCTTCAGAACAACAAGTGAGTTATCTCCCTTATTTAGGCTTCTTCCTGGTTTATCTCCCTTTCTTTGTTGTTCTTGGGCTGCTTTTCCTTAGAGTTTGTAAGTTTCTTGTTTCTGATTGGATTCTGTGATTCATGCTTTAAACTTTTCTATTTACATGCTTTTGCTCTTATCTAAAACCATTTGAAATAAATGCTCATAAGAATGGCCTTTTCACTTTTAAAGGCAGAGGATTGCAAAGCAGTAATGTATTCAGACATTTTATTGCTTCTTTAATCCAATTATCTAAGATAACTAAAAAAATGTAAATAAGTTCATGCTTGCATTTATAATTAATTTAAAGGGACTGGAGGCTATCGGGAAGAAATGTCAATAAAAAACATTTTAGTATGCTTCAATTTCATATCAAAATCTACACATATCAGTCTGGTTGGTCAAGGGTATTTAAGGGGAAAATCATAAGAATTAACTTAAGGGTCGCTGTGGCCCAGTGTACAGCAAGTTTGACTCTGAATCCGAGAATTACAGTCTCAAGTCTCATTGGCACCAGTGTGTTTCTTTGATGTGCGCGTGGGCTAGAAACTTCACTTAGCCTTGTCTGTTGAATGGGGATGTAAACCGGGCGGTCCCATATATCTGGACCGAGACTGTTAATTGAATTCAATGGATTTCGTAGACGCACCAACAGCTAAGGTCATATGGCAACTTTCCAGCTTCTGTTGGTAGAGAAAGACCCCAGGTGCACCTACGGGCATTTTTGTGCACTGGCGGGCACCTGGGTAGAACCACGGATGTTCCGCAATCCCGAGCATGTTAAAGAACCATGTGAAACATTTTATGCATAAACTTTTATCTGATTTTATTACATAACAGTTTGATTAACGGATTAACATATTAATATTAACATGACAAATTTAAGAAAAAAAGAAAACATGAAAAGTAAACTAATTGTAAATTTCGATGGCTTGGTATATCATCATTTGGATCATGCAGTCACCTCAGGCATTTACTGAGTATTATTATTTACAAGTTGATTTGTTATTATGGCAACCCTTGAAACTACTTAGGCCAGACTTTTTTAATTTTTAGGTTTACCGACCCGCCGACCCAAATTATTGCCGAAATCAAAAAAAAAAAATTAAAAAAAAAAAAATTAAAAAAAAATATATATATTTATTTATTTTAAATTTAAAAAAAAAAAAAAAGAAGCTTAACTGGCTTGACTGGGACAGATATTTTGATTAGCCAGAATGCGCAGTTAATTTTATACTTTAATACATGGTTTGGGGTTTTCTATCTGTCAGTTTGTCTGTCTGCATACAACAGTTTATAAGACCACAAGGTGAAATTTCATGAAGCGTGCAACAAATAATCAAAATAAGCCATAATAGATTGCCTTTTAATTGACTTGTTACCTTGAAACTAAGATTAAAGTCATTTTTTTTTTTAGACGCCTTTGTAGGTATGTTTTCATGATATATATTTTTTTTTTATTCCCTCCTCCTACCCTTCATTTTTCCAGAAAAAATCGGTAAACCTAATAATAAAAAAAAAACTGGCCTTAATGTTTACATGTTAGAAAATACAGCATGTAAATCCACAATTTACTTAAAAACCGATGTATAATGTCAAAATTAAACAGAATTAACTGCTTTTTGTTTGTTCGGTGCATACCAATGTGAGGGAGCACCAACTTTATGTAAACTGCATGTAATATAAGTAATCACCTTCATCTTCATTTTAGGGGCGTCCGTGGCCGAGTGGTTAACGTCTCTGACTTGAAATCACTTGCCCCTCACCGCTGTAGGTTCGATCCCTCAGGGGCCTAGGAATCTTTATGTGAGGAAGCTATCCAGCTGGCTTGCGGAACGTCGGTGGTTCTACCCAGGTGCCCGCCCGTGCACGAAAATTGCCCGGAGGGGCACCTGGGGTCTTCCTCCACCAATGGAAGCTGGAAAGTCGCCATATGACCTTAGCTGTTGGTGCGACTATAAAATCCAATTCAATCAATCAATCATCTTCATTTTGTCGTTTTGTCATTTTTTTATCATGCTCATTCAGGGTTTTCTTCATAACACCGCATATGCAAATGTGGAAACGTGGCTCCATCGTAAATGGAGACTGTCTACAATAGAATTTGCAGCAACTCTGCAGTTCTGCAGGTTTGAAGGTTCTAGGCCCATTCTCCATATTTTATCTAGATGTAAATGGAGGATGAACCTGGAATGTTCATCCCTGTTTGTTTGGCGCCATATAACCTTTCTTTTGTTGGTACGCCGTAAAACCCCAATTCAATTCAGTTCAATTCATCTTTGGATACCACACAGTACATGTATTTTAAAATTGCAAATATACTGGCAGTCAGTCAAAATGCACCAGTAGATTATATGGGTGTTACATTTTATAAGTAATTTATAATAATAATAAGTGCATATTTTGAAATTGAAGGCTATTAATTAACAAATGCAAACACTGATTGTCTCAGAATTTCTAAACATGGTGTATTGTAATCAGTTAAAGTCACACAGGTAGAAAACAAAAACAACAGTCGCACATTTTAATACCTGTCTAAGCTAACTGTCAAAGGAAATCATTTGGATGGACATTACTTACATTATTCCAACAAGATAACGTTAGGCTACACTTAGCTAGAGTTACAATTGACCTTATCTTGCTGGAATAACAGGAGTTGGGATGATTCCTAGGAATGGAAAAACTGTAACACAATACTGAACACAATATACCATGTTTAGGAATTCTGAGACAATCAGTGATAATTGATATCCTTCAATTTCAAAATACGCACGTATAATTGTAAATTACTTAAAAAACAATACAATTTAACACCCATTTAATCCACTGGTGCGATTCCATTGACCGTCAGTATATTAAAGACTGGGTGAATAAAACGACGACCATTTAATGTGGCCTCTATTCCTTTTGAATCTATGTACTATATGACATATTTTGGTATTTCGATTAATTATTTTGTTTTTGGTGTTGGGACCTGAGAAGTTTATTAAAGAATTGTCATAATTATGTAAAGGATTTATTTTTTTGAGTTTTTAAAGGGACACGTGGCAATCTTGATTTTTAAAAACTTGCAGCATCATGTAGTGTTTCTAAAAAAATATATACTACTCAAAATTTGCTAAGGATCACTTTTATTAATTCACAATAACGATATTAATTTGCTTGATACTTCAACAGTTCGAGTCATGAGATCACATGATCATACACTGCGCTAAATAATTTCACGTAAAATAGAAATAATGCTATTTATTTCAGCAAGAAATTTACACAGCAAAAAAGTAATCCTTAGCAAATTTTGAGTAGTATATATTTTCAAATTCTTTTTGATATATTTTTTTTTAATAGTTTGAAACAGATTGTGTTCTTGTCATACTCATTGTTGAGTACTGTTCACCAATACTATATTTAAATTGTTAGAATAACTAAGAAAAACTCCAAACTTTATTACCTTAGTATTTAAATGTATATATTCAAGCTGGTTTTATGTCAAAATAATTCTGGAATAATAAACTGAGATGCTTATTTGAACACTTGTGCCGTCTTCTGACGACCCGTTTAATCTCCCCGTCAATTGATGGAGCAAGGGTCGGGGAGGACCATCCTTTGAACACTTGATAAGTACTGCAAGATTGTCTTGTGTCCCTTTAACTCACCCTACGTCCTAGCCAGCAGTGCTACATGCATTTCTCTACACACCTGTCCATCCATCCCTTTATATTACATAAAATATTTATTTAATTGTGTTGAATTTTTTAAGCATTTGTATTCATTTTAAAGAAGCTAACCCTCAAAATAACGGCCAAATTGCACTACAAAACCGTTTATGAAAACTTCAGCCAAGTGTTCAGGTCATATAATAAAGTGTAAAAGTATAGGTTTATTCAAGGGTTTTTAAAATACCCATGATTGAAATATGCGTAAAATGACTTAAGCCATAAGGTATGAGTTGGTAACTCTTTTAATTTGACGCTCCAGTTTTGGGGTTTGGCCTGGCTGGTTAAAGAAGTTTATATTGTATCTATAGAGTTTGGATTCTCAAAATAGGTAAATTATATACCTGGTCATCAGTAGGTTAAGAAACGGTGTACACATGTTGTAAAATTTGGCTGTTGTTGGCGGGTTAGCTACTTTAAACATGTTCTCGCATTTTGCTTTGCTCAGCTTGCCCAGTTTTTGAACTTTTGCAATAAATCGCAGTTTGGTATTTCTGTCTTGTTCAGAAGAATTAAATTGCAAAAGTTCATTTTTGGCCTACAGTACATGCTCCAGAACTTTTTAATTGAACATATCTAGTTTTTCAATACAGCTTAGTACCGGTTCTTCAACATATTTAAAAACACAATCAATTTTCTCAAAATCACATTAATTTTATGTACAGTTTTTGGCAATTTTGGCAATGTTGTTTGTAAACCTTAAATTTTGCTCACTTCATTGGGGTCGAGTGGTGGAACAGTGTGTTAAATAATCAGTAGAAAGAAAACTTGATTTTCTGGAGTATGTTCTGTTCTGTAGCATTAATCGAGCATGCTTGTTTACTTTGGTTTCAGTTTCGCACTCCTAGTCCTTCAGCATCGAATGTCTCATTGAAATCCTTCTCAACCGTTAATAGCTCATCATTGCGTGCAAAATCGGTATGTTTTAGTTTTATTTTCCCATCATTTATTAGTTTACATTTTACATTTGTAGTAAGTTCTAATTTTATATAGGATTCTCTCTGCCTAGATATGGGGCCAGTTTAGCCCTGTGAAATACAGTATCATTTAGTAAAGCAATATCATGCACATAAGATTACTCTGTATCACACCACTGCTGCATATGACCAGTGCTCAAGAAATTGGATAGCCCGACGCCCGGGGCTCCTCGAAATCCATTCCGGGCCTGTCTCATTTTGCAGACGAGGAGCCCGTCGGGCCTGTCTTAAAAAAAAAAAAAAAAAAAAAAAAAAAAAAAATATCCCCAAAAAAATCAGTTTTACTGGATCTCAAGCTCAAGTTCCTCAAGAAAAAATACTCCCATGTGTATTGTGAACTGTGAAAACACTTGCAATAAAGTAATTGAAATGTGTTATACACACATTGAAACAATAAGAAGTTTGAATATTTTGCCTGGCTTCGTGTCGGCAGTTTGTCACAACTTTGAGGTCGACAGTTGTTGACATAAAACTCATTATTCTGCTATTAGGGTTGTGTTTTCTTTCCTTTGTGATAAGAAATACCGTTTTTGTCATTAAAAACACACTAATGCATGAAAAAAAATCGTTATTGATGGTATTTCGATTGAATGTTTGTGAAATGTTCGGGCCGTAAAAGTGCGGTGTCATAGTAGTTCGGATGGTACATAATTTCGGATAATTTTTTTTTTTTTTTTTTTTTTTACATAATCAAATAAGAAAAACTGTCGTTTACAAATACATGTTGGTGGAAAGAAAAATATATAGACTGTATATGTATAAATACAGATATAAAGTATATTTCTATTCATTATTTAAGGTGTAAGGAGTTCCTGGAATCCTACTTTGAAATGAATTCTAGTCTAGGCTCCTAATTCTTTACTTGGAGAAAGTGGTGACAAAAAGGAAAAAATATAGCCAGAGGAGGCTCTGATAGTCTCATAAAACCCGATTAAAAATTTGGCTCCAAGTTTAGCTCCAGTTTCACCAAGTCGGGTCTGAATATTATCGTTTGGCAAAAGTGCTAGTACTCTCCTTTGCATTGGTTATAAATTACTATGTAATATTCTATTCTTACATATTTTAAACGAAATGGTAAATAAGTCCGCTGACCAGGGAGCATAAAGTGGTAGCAAAAAGAAAAATATAGTCAGAGGAGGTTCTGAGCTTGATTAATACATACGTAACAAAATTAATGTGTGCTATAAAAGTGAATAAAGACACATTTCCAATAAGAAAGAAATATTGGACCTTAATTTCCATTTAAAATCAGGGCCTGTCCATTTCAAATCAGGGCCTGTCCATTTCAAATCGGGGCCTGTCCATTTTCAGAAGCAACAAGCCCTGGGCCTGTCTCTTAAAATAATTTTCTATGAGCACTGATGACCCCCGCATCACACTCCTAATATCGCAGCTTTACTGTAAAAATACCCTATAATATATTGTACCTTTTTAATATATCACACCTTTTCAGCAAAGTGTAAATGTAAATAATAGATCACCCTTTTCATATCACACCCCTATATCAACCCAAAACATCTTATTGTGACAATTAATTAATGCTCTCAGTTACTGAGATTTCAGTGCTTATATTACTGGGTGTGATATGAAAGTAACTATGTAATTATAATACTCCATTTCTGTCATCTTGTTTTTTTTACACTTCGAGAATGACCATTGTAGGGGCTTTCTGTGTCGTCTTTTCAAAGAAAAACATGATATATTATATATAAGGGGTCACTTTTTCCGTCACCTTGCGTCTTTTTTTTTTTCATCAAACTTTTGATACACTTTATGACATATTAACTATATGACCCTAACCAATATGAAGGTCATTACTATGGGCAGAGTCAAGGTCAATTTCTCGGTTCAAAGGTTATTTTGTGGTCAAGAAAATTTAACATTAATTTGAATATACTTGTTTCATTTCTTCCTATTTTTAGCTCTACTGATCAGAGATCAGCAGAGCTTATGCCGTGGTGCGGCGTCCGTCGTCCGTCTGTCCGTCTGTCCGTAAACTTTTATTTGTAGCGACTTCACAGCTGAAACTACTGGATGGATATTCATGAAACTTTACAGAAATGTTGCCCATAAAGTCTAGTTGATCCTAGCAAAAATTCATGTTGATGTGAAATCCAAGATGGCCGCCAAAGCTAAAAATAGAGTTTTAAAATACAAGTTTGTAGCGACTTCTTCTTGAAAACTATAAGTGATATTGATATGGGACTTTTTCTAAAATGATCAGCATGACATGATGTTGATCCTAGTCAAAAATCGTTTTGATTCAACGTTAAACATGGCTGCCAGCGGCCATCTTTGTTTACATAGAGTTATATAGTAAAAACTTGTAGCGACTACTTCTCTGAAACTACTTGGCGGATTGTCATGAAACTTTACAGGAATGTTGCTCTTGATGTCTAATTGATCCTAGAAAAATTTCAGGTCGGCCGGAAATTCAAGATGGCCGTCACAGCTAAAAATAGATTTTTAAAAAATAAGTTTGTAGCGACTACTTCTTGAAAACTATAAGTGATATTGATATGGGACTTTTTCTAAAATGATCAGCATTACATGATGTTGATCCTAGTCAAAAATCGTTTTGATTCAACGTTAAACATGGCTGCCAGCGGCCATCTTTGTTTACATAGAGTTATATAGTAAAAACTTGTAGCGACTACTCCTCTGAAACTACTTGGCGGATTGTCATGAAACTTTACAGGAATGTTGCTCTTGATGTCTTATTGATCCTATCAAAATTTCAGGTCGGCCGGAAATTCAAGATGGCCGTCACAGCTAAAAATAGATTTTAAAAAAATAAGTTTGTAGCGACTACTTCTTGAAAACTATAAGTGATATTGATATGGGACTTTTTCTAAAATGATCAGCATGACATGATGTAGATCCTTGTGGAAAATTATTTTGATTCGACGTTAAACATGGCTGCCAGTGGCCATCTTTGGTTACATAGAGTTATATAGTAAAAACTTGTAGCGACTACTCCTCTGAAACTACTTGACGGATGTTCATGAAACTTCACAGGAATGTTGCTCTTGATGTCTAGTTGATCCTAGAAAAATTTCAGGTCGGCCGGAAATTCAAGATGGCCGCCACAGCTAAAAATAGATTTAAAATAAATAAGTTTGTAGCGACTACTTCTTCAAAACAATAAGAGATATTGATATGGGACTATTTCTAAAATGATCAGTATGACATGATGTTGGTCCTTGTCGAAAATCGTTTTGATTTGACCTTAAACATGGCTGCTTTGTTTACATAGAGTTATATAATGAAAACTTGTAGCGACTACTTCTTTGAAACTACCTGACGGATTTTCATGAAACTTCACAGGAATGTTGCTCTTAATGTCTTATTGATCTTAGCAAAATTTCAGGTCGGCCGGAAATTCAAGATGGCCGCCACGGTTAAAAATAGATTTTCAAAAAACAAGTCTGTAGCGACTACTTCCTGAAATCAAAATCAATCAGTAGAGCTTCAAGGTCATTGACCTCTTGTTTCATCAAACTTTCGATACATACACTTCAGTGAATCATATGACATTAGTCACCAATATATACAGGTCAAGGTCACAGAAAAGGTCAGCTGGCTTAAAATTAAGTTTGGGGTCTAACATAATGTTGGGTATAATTCCTTTCTTCATTTTCTATCATCAAACTTATATATGCATCATAAAAATAATCGCGTGACCAAACCAATGTATGAAGGTCAAGGTCACAGACAAGGTGACGGTGACATGCCTACCAATTATGACTAAAGCCACATCACCAGACAAATATATTTCTCTTACACCATATCATCATGGATGTCTTTCAAATGAAAGATCTTTGAGAGAACATAATTTAAGTTAAGCTGGTTGTCAATTCTTCGACCTACCCCAAAGGACCTTGAGAGGCAAAAAGCATATATTTATTATGGCATGCCATCTTCTTCATCTAGTTATAATACTTATTATGATTGAGCCTTAAAAACAGCTGACATGAATTCTGTTTAACCGTTAACCCGCTACATATATAAAATGGACTGTTCTTTCTTTGAATTAAGACCATTCCATTTATGTGACAAAGGGGTGTTTTGGGGGAAATGACTGTTCAGCTGCCAGACATTGTAAACCCTGATCAGCGAGTTACTTGCAGGCTGATCTGGGTTTACAATGGAAGCAAAGGCTATTATAGTCATGCTTAGCGGGTTAAGGGTTAATATTTATAGAATTGTAATATTTTCAATAATATTGTTGTCTCCTGCTCAGCTAGTTTATGCTATGAAATACCCTTTTCATCTGTAGTCCTGCCAGAAAAGAAAAATCAGTAAATGATGGAACACTAAACACAGAAAAAACACACAGTAAATTCTGATACAATGTAAACATTAAGAGAAAATTCATTGTTGTTTTATTTGTCATCTAATATACTTGTCATTGTTTTGTTTGTTAATTAATAGACTTGACCAAAGAATGCTATTAATTAACAATGTTGTGTAGACAGTCAGGGACGTAGCGTGAGAGCGGAAGTAACTTGGAAAAATAAAAAAATATATCCTAAAAAGTTAAAAAACGCAAAAAATTAGTAAAAATATAACAGTGGGGAGGTAAGGGTGAAAAATGCCCATTTTTGTGTGAGAGTAAAATGTCTATATTCCTGACAAATATCGCTTATACGAGTGCCATTTTGGTCAAAGATGAAAAAAATAATTAGGGGATGGCCTCTGAAACCCCCACGTGGGTGGAAAACACCTCCTCCCAAACACTTCCTCACTCAGAGCTTCGCACCTCGTATTAGGAATATGTTGAAAACAGGCCACGCTACGTCCCTGAAAGTCTTCTGCTCACGATGTTGTCAAGTCCCAGTTCTGCGCCATGTGCATGCCCACCATCGATGTTGTGTAGTAAGATGTTAAACACTACAAGATTATTAATCAGCCATGTTATAAAATGAAATTTATATTATACAGAGGCATAGATTAGTATTTTTTTTTTATTAAACAGGCTATTGCCATATAGAGTCAAACCTTTTTAAGAGACCACTAAATATAGTGTTGCCCTTGTCTGTCTGTCTGTCCTACTGAACTTCTGAACAGATTTTGGAGATACTTGATAGGAAGTATAAGCATGAAGGCGATTTGCGCATATCGTCGAGGCACATTTATATCTCAAAACTGTATTATATCTACCACTTGGAATGAGTAAAACATTTAGTATATAAGTAAATTTTTCAGAAAATAATAGATACTGTATTATACAAGCATAATGACATTGCCATTTTAACTTCCTCTCTATCATCTGACATTATAAATGTCTTACCATCCTTATTATCCACTATTACATAAGGCATGCGTTTATTTCCTCGGTTTTATTAAACGGTTTGGCACCGTTCTGTAATGGTAATTGACTGAATGACTGTTGCCAAAAAATGATAGCTTATGTTCGCTACAACAGTCTTGAGCGCAGTTTTGCCACAGGACCAGGGGTAAAAAGGACACCATTTCATTTTGAGGCCGTTCAGTTGCATACTCACTGTATTTGTGTTGCCTGTGTATTATGGTAGCCATTTAGGAATCACTTTGTCCGATGTTGTCAGCGTCGTCCTCAGCGTCAGCATCACACTTTCGTTATCGCTCTATAATTTGTCAAGAATAGCACCCAACATCTTTAAACTGAACTTGTTTGTCCTCGGTGAGAGGATGACTACTATTGAATTTGGGGTCAGAAGGTCAAAGGTCAAGGTTTCTGATAAGCACAAAGCAGGTGACACAAGTGTTCTGAGGTACACACCTCTAGTGTTAGGCATGCCAGACTTCATGGTATTTTTATATCACCATGCCAGTTATTTCACTAAGGGACTTATGTACTTTTTTTCACTGAAAGATGTGTTGTCATGTTGTTCATGTTGTAGAAGTTATAGTATTGTAGACTTCTAAGGTAACACTGCAGAAATAGTTCTTCATCATATTGTATAATTTGCATCAGCGTGTTTTGTATTAGGTATAAGTGTTCTTTTCTATTTAGTCCCTTTTCGTTTAGCATTTATGTTGTTGTTTAGAATTGGTTGTTGTAAATGATTGGTTGGACTTCATTTTCCTACCTTGATGAATAAATTTACAGACCCAAAATAATCCAGGACTATAATATTATATAGTATTTCCCCTATTGCGCATTCCCTAATAGAAGCACCTCCACCTGTTTTAAGAAATCATACCTTCTTCAAAAATCCAAAAGTTCGTCTTTACCGCTAATGGATTTAATTACGGGAGTTTTTTTACTACGACACCAGTATGTTCTATGACATAGCCTTAAAGCGCTATCATCATCGATACAAATTACCACTTTTATTTACCTTCTTTCCTTCAATTTACTATTTAGTTTATCTTTTATTATTATTTAATTCATACGCAACCAAAGTCAACCAACCCAGTGTTGTAATCGTAAAGTTCAACAGAAATGTGTATCATACAGATACAGAGTGATGACAGTGATATATATACTCAGTATACAGTCAGGTTTAGGTTTAGTCAATACCAGTGTTGTGCTTAAGTTATTTCATTCGATTTTTAAGGTATATATTAAGGAACAGTGTTTTTATTATTTTGACAACTGCGTAACCAACTTGTCCTGGAGATAGTGTATTGAGGGTCCTCAAAAGAGATGCCAAAAAATGATAGTTGATTTTGAGGTTGTTGTTCTTGAAACAATCATTATTTTGTACGCATTAATTCTCTGAAGATTATTTGCAAAATGAGAAAAAAGCAAACTTCAATGTGCAGGTAATTGTGTTGCCTGCATAGCATGGCAAAACACTTAGGATCACTTCGTCAGTCGTCCGTTGTCATCGTCTGTTGTCGTGTGTCACACTTCAACCTGCAACCTAACCTTGGTCATAAAACTTCACATCTTCATTTTACCTCAAGAATTGTCATTATACATGTTCAATAATTTGGCAGAGTTATACTCATTTTCATAAAACTTTAATCTGCAACCTGCAACCTTACCAACCTCATAACTGGCCATAAGCACATGGCAGACCGTGGAACACCCTTTTAGTTTAATTGTAAGAATCTTTTATCCATATCTGGTGAAGATCTGGAATTCCAGGGAGAGGTATAACTGTTTTTATCTCGAGGCACTGCCAAGGTTACACTTATACCAAGGGTTGGCATTTCCCTATCTTCACCAGATACCCTTAATAAATTCTTTTGTCTTGCATACCATTGCCATTTTGCACATTGAAGTTGCCAATAATCAACGTTTTGCATGTTTATTTACAAAACGATATAACTTGACATTATCGGCATCATTTTTGATGTAAGTGACTTATCTGCTCCCATGTGTAAGATCAAATTTTCCATCACTGGTGTAAAACCCGGATTCCCTTGTCAAAAAAAGCTACCTTATACGTACGTTTTGCGTAGCTAAAATTATTTCAAAAGCTACGTAAAACGTACGTAAAAGCTACGTAAAAGCTAGCGGTATTGGCACCTGCGTATTTCTTCGTATACGCAGCTTTTGCGCAGATTTTACAAAAATGATGCAAAACATAGCATTAACAAACAAGCTGAGCAAAAGCTGCGTAAAACGCAGCTTTTACGAAGGTGCCAATACCGCTAGCTTTTACGTAGCTATTACGCAGGTCTGCATAAACGAAGCTTTTACGAAGATCTCTGTAAAAGCTGCGTAAAACGCAGCTTTTACGCAGGTGCCAATACTGCTAGCTTTTACGCAGCTATTACGCAGGTCTGCATAAACGCAATTTTTACGCAGATCTCGGTAAAAGCTGCGTAAAACGCAGCTTTTACGCAGGTGCCAATACCGCTAGCTTTTACGTAGCTATTACGCAGGTCTGCGTAAACGCAGCTTTTACGCAGATCTCTGTAAAAGTTGCGTAAAACGCAGCTTTTACGCAGGTCTGCATTAACGAAGCTTTGATGCAGATCTTTGTTAAAGCTGCGTAAAAGCTTCGCAATAGCTGCGTAAAAACTGGCGGTATTGGCGTAAAACGCAGTTTTTACACAGCTATTACGAAGCTTCTGTGCAGATCTTTGTGAAAGCTGCGTAAATGCAGGATTTAAACAGCTTTGTCTTTCTTTTTCAATAAAGGGTCCTCCGAGGGCTAGTGAAAATTTGAGCAGATATAAATGGAAACGTAAATGTAGTCAAAATGATGCGCCACGATAAGCACTATAGGTCAAAGATAAGCAATACAGGTATTTGACCGCTAGAGCATGGAATACATAAGGATGTGATCAATAAGAAACAATCAGTAATAAAGGCAATAAAGTTTATATGTACTTAATCTAGGTCCCCCTGTACAGGATTCAAATTTAACAGAATAAATAACATCATTATATCTCAGCAGCCAATGTTGAACAGTACATGGAAATAACATGTTACATAATTTTAATCTTAAAAAGTGATATTGGTGAAACGGCAGAAATGAAATTTAAAGCTATTTGACACTGGAAAAGTGTTACCTAAGCATTTTTATATTGAAATATTTAAACTATAAAACAAACAACTGATATGCAAAATGCAATGTGAAAAAATAAACTATAAACGAAACATCTATTAAATTTCACTTTAACATGAAAAAGTTTGGTAGAAACACTTACAGACTGAATATAATATTGAGCACTTATTTACATTGAATATACACTGAAGGGACACACAGCAACCTTGTAGTTAATAAAACAGTTAAATTAGCACCCAAATTTACTAACCCCACATCATTTTATGTCTTTTCCCTCTTTATATGTTGAAAAATGTTAGGGATGCAATATAATCCACTCAGGTGTTTGCAAAATCAATTTGCTTTCAAGGATTCAAATAATGATTTGTGCATAATAAATATGAAAACTAATATTATTGTCCTTCAAAACTAAACTATAGACTTCATGTGAAACACATTTGAAAACACTGTCTGATTCTAAAATAACAGGTAAACATATCTTTGATTTGTTTGTTTTCTCAGAGACCTATATTAATAATGTTTTTTTAAATAAAGACCATAATTATTAAAAAAGATATACACTGCACCCCTGGATAACAATTAGCTCCATTTATCTACACATCTAAGCCCCGGTAAGCGGCCTCAAACCCTCTCAAAATTGTCCTCATTGTTCGTTCAACATCATCTTCTGGAACCTCAAACCGACTTAATTATTGCTGTCCTGTAGATGCAAACATGTATGAAGTTTAAAAGCTTTATGGCTCGAGGTGTCCTGAGTAAAACTTAAATTTAAAACAGACGTATGGGACAGTCGGAAAATGGTAATTAACTCTATATGACTGATCCACTTCCGTGTTAAGGCAAATATATACACCATTGAAAAACATAGCACTATATGTATACATCTAAACCTCTGTAGGATGACTCGAACCCTCTTAAAACTGTTCTCATTTTCATTTGACTTCATCTGTTGGCACCTAAACCGTTCCCGAAGAACATAGATCTGAAAAGATAGTATATTTATAAATAAATTAATGTCTCCAAAAAAGACAAAATAAATTTATAAATGTATAAAAAAAAATCCATTTTAAATATAATAGTTTTTAATACTTCTGAAAATTTAAAACCTATATTATATTAAAAGGGCCTCATTGCAATCTTAGTCGTGTGGGTTCAATCCCTGGCTGGATTATATCAAACACTTCATGGTACTAGTAGTCCCAAGCATATAAAGTCGTAATTCTAGGACTGGTCAGTCCGGTGTCTGTATCATGTTATTTGTCTACAGCACGGTATTCCAGTATGGCACCACTATAAAATTGAGCATAGAGCTCATTTCGAAAAAATAAAACGGTGTGATAAAACATAAAGATTGTTAAATCGTTGGGTGTGGGATGGGGTGGTGGAGGTGACATGTGCACCAAATAACAGCACGTGGGGGGATGGGGTGTAAAAGCTATTTAGGAGGAGTAGCGGCGACAATATTATATTTAAAGTAAAAAATTCAAAGGGCAATAAAAAATCAGTGAACCGGAACGAAAGCACGACATCATACCGATACTTCTGTAAAGTTTTGTCAATATCCAACAAGCCATTTAGGAGTAGTGGCGACAAAAAATTTAAAGTAAAAAACTCAAAGGGACATTATAAACTCCGTCAAAAATCAGCGAACCAGACCGAAAGCGTGACATCACACTTCCTGCAAAGTTTCGGCAAAATGCATCAAGCCGTTTAGGAGGAATAGCGGTGCCAACAAATTTAAAGTGAACAATGCAAAGTGCCATAACTCTGTCAAAAATCAGCAAACCGGAACGACAGCGCGATATGCACAACTAGACATCATACCGATGCTTCTGCAAAGTTTTGTAAATATCCAACAAGGCGTTTAGGAGTAGCGGCGACAACAAATTTAACTTTAAAAAATGCAAAGGGATATAACTCCGTCAAAAATCAGTGAATCAAACTGAAAGCAAGACATGCACAACAAGACATCATACCGATGCTTCCTTCAAAGTTTTGTCAAAATCCATCAAGCCATTTAGGAGTGTGTATGTGGGGGTATGTGGACCATTTCAGACCATTAAACGACTTGCATGCTGTCGCACACTTCAAATGCTTGATACAGTTAACCCTATAGATATTCTTCCCATTTATATATAAATGTTTTTATATAGCTGTAAATGGAGAGTGGCTCTGGAGTGTTCATTTCATGTTGATGCAATATAACCTTTTTATGTGGTGCGCCATAAACCTCAATTTAAACTTCCAGTGTGAAACTTCTGCGAGAAAAATACCTTTGATCTGAAGGCATACCTGTCATAGGATCTAAGGTTGAGGATGTATTCTGTTGAATCTGTTGGACAGCTTCATCATCGCCTTCCAAGCGACCCAACCATTGACAACTTGCGCTCATGTCAACATCTCCTGAAAACTCCAAGCATAACAATTGCTGAAATATTATACCACTTCAATTTCTAAATAAAGAATTGAATTGTACATGTGCTGTTATACGCCACATAACAGCACATGTGGCTTTTAAAGGACTTATTAATAAATATACAGACATAAATATACTGATTGGTTGCCGATGAAAAATGTTTGACTCCTTAAAAGTATACCCATTACAACCTGTCGCAATGCAGTCACCTGACATCAAACTGACAAAAATGTTCAGTCAATCGTCATATTTTGTGTATGTAAAACTTTTTAAAACTAGAGGTTGTTTTTGAGAAAAACTGATGTCTCATACCACTGCAAAGTTTCGTCAAAATGCATCAAGCCATTTAGGAGGAGTAGCGGCGACAACAAATTTAAAAGTAAAAAAGATGGGTCATAAATCTGTCAAAAATCAGCTATCCGGAATGAAAGTGCAAAACGCACAACTAGACATAATACTAATGCTTCCTGCAAAGTTTCTCCACAAGTCCCAACAAGCTATTTAGGAGGAGTAGCGGCGACAATATTATATTTAAAGTAAAAAATTCAAAGGGCCGTAACTCCATCAAAAATCAGCGAACCGGAACGAAAGCACGACATCATACTGATACTTCTGCAAAGTTTTGTCAATATCCAACAAGGCGTTTAGGAGTAGCGGCGACGACAAATTTAACTTAAAAAAATTCAAACCGAAAGCACGACGTGCACAACAAGACATCACACCGATGCTTCGGTCCTGAAAAGTTTTGTCAAAATCCATCAAGCCGTTTAGGAGTGTGTGTGGGTGTGTGTGGGGGATGGACAATTTAAGACCATTAAACGACTCGCATGCTGTCGCACACTTCAAATGCTTGAAACAGTTAACCCTATAGATATTATTCCCATTTATAGATGTTTTTATATAGCTGTAAATGGAGAGTGGCTCTGGAGTGTTCATTTCATGTTGATGCAATATAACCTTTTTATGTGGTGCGCCTCAATTTTAACTTCCAGTGTGAAACTTCTGCGAGAAAAACTACCTTTGATCTGAAGGAATACCTGGCATAGGATCTAAGGTTGAGGATGTATTCTGTTGAATGGTGAACACCATCATCGCCTTCCGAGCGACCTGACCATTGACAACTTGCGCTCATGTCCAACATCTCCTGAAAACTCCAAGCATAACAATTGCTGAAATATTATACCACTTCAATTTCTAAATAAAGAATTGAATTGTTGTTTTAAAAGACTTCTTAACCTGTAAACATAGATTCAACCGGCATGTGCTTAAATCCACTGCAGTCCCCTTTAACAAATTGAATATGGAGGAAGAAAAATGCATTTTTATAATACTCCTTGACAGCGTCGCCCGTGTTTTTCTGAATTGAGAGACCTCAATTTGCACCATGACAGGCATAATCAATAACTTGCAAGCTTCATTCAGGTAATGCAAGTACAATGTTTATCTTCAAAACAGTAAGTTGTGCACAAGTAACATATTAATACCTTCACCAATCTCGTTTGCAAAACTGTCAATGTTACAACGAAAAAACACATTCTTTTATTATTTGCAGTTTAATTTACCGGTAGATGTTTTAAAAAATACAAGCTTCTTTGCTTATAGTTTTGATTACACTTATACACTTCAAATTAATTGGTCCACATTATTATGAAGAAGCTCTACCATGAACGTATTTAAATAGGGCCTACCTCTGATTAAAAAAACCCACACAACATGCGTAATTCTTGGTACTGCCAGGACCCTGGTACGGCTCTCACACTTTCCTGGGTGAGCCATCTGTGTAATCGTTTGATGGCTTCCAAGGCTCTAAAATGGTTCTTGCAGTGTCACGAAAAAAAATGTGCTAATCACAGTACTGTTTGTAAATATTAAAGATGAAAGGTACTGTTTGTAAATATTAAAGATCAAAATTCAAACAATTCAGGAAACCGCGGGCATAATTTGCAGCGCATGCGCAGATCTGTGATTCACTTCCATAATCTCGCAATTCTTACGAACGTATCACACAAATATTTCAAAATGATCAACATATGTCAATAAATATGCTTTCTTTATAATGGTTCTTCCTTTTTTGTTATCAAAACGTATACGTTAATAACTGAACTGATTATCGAAACAAAATGTATTTTCTCTCAAATTAAACATCTATTCAATTTCCCATCAAGCAACACTGGAGCGATGACTTCCGGAAGTAAACTCGTCAAAATCAATTTTGTCAACAAGCAAGGGAAAAACGAAAACATTTACCTGTAAAATAATAAATAATTACTATGTAATTCAATAACTTTACTATCGTTTATCTACAGTCACATATGTAAAATACACTAAAAATTGTTTCCAAACACAAGGTTTTGCTTTTTCAAGCGTTTATTGAGCAAACAGATTAAATAAAACAACCAGGAAATGCTTGTTTTCTGAAAGTCGGCCATTTGCATTCGTCTGTCATCAGATTCACGCTATCGTGAAACTTGCATTTTTTTTTATTAATTTATTTATATTAACTTTTTTTTTGTCAGAAACATCCAAATTTACTCTGATGCATTATAATTTCGCATCTGATTTGCCTGGGATAAAAAAAATAAAAAAAAAAATAAAAAATTCCCCCAATAGTTGTTATACGAGTTTGGGAGTTAGCCAAGGCAATGTCTTAATACCATATTATTTTTCGTTTAAACATTTTTGAATATGTTTTTTTTTAATATACCCCCTGAAGCAAATCTCATAAAACTTTATGGGTGCACTGCCTGTGATGAGAGGATGATCCCTATTGATTTTGAGGTCAGTAGGTCAAAGGTCACCGTGACCTGATAATGAAAAATATTGCCTGCTCCATAACTCCTCATCCCCTTAAGCAAATCTCATGAAACTACATAGGTGAACTGCCTGTGGTGACAGAATGAATCCTATTGATATTGAGGTCAGTAGGTCAAGGTCACTGGGAGCCAATAATGAAAACCTTGTCTGCATTATAACTCCTCTCCCCCTGAGGCAAATCTCATGAAATTTCATAGTTGAACTGCTTGTGGTGAGAGGATGACACCTATTGATTTTGAGATCAGTAGGTCAAGGTCACCAGGAACCGATAATGAAAAACCCTGTCAGCACCTTTAAGGGGTTGATGCACTATTTTCAAACACAGTTTATTTTAAAGGGCTCTGAAAAACATGAAAAAAGCTGAAAGAATTATCAAAATGCCATGAAAAGTAAAGGAGATATACCTATTGAAAATGTGCAAAGAAACATAAATGGAGGCGGCCATCTTTGAACGATGACGTCATCATGCCTCTTTGCCATATATGGCATATTGATAAAATGTCTTTTAAAGCAAAGAAAATCACTGCAAATGAAAAATAATTTTACATCTGTATATTTATTTCTAATCAATTTGCAGTGGTTTTCTTTGCTTTAAAATACATTTTGTCAATATGCCATATATGTTAAAATGGCACGATGATGTCATCGTTCAAAGATGGCCACCTCCATTTATGTTCTTTGCAAATTTTCAATAGGTTACATCTCATTTATTTTTCATGACATTTTGAAAATTCTTCCAGCTTTTCCCAAGTTTCTCAAAGTCCTTTTAAATAAATCCTGTTCGGAAATAGTGCATCAACCCCTTTAACTCCTCTCCCCTTGAGGCAAATCTCATGAAACTTTATAGGTGCACTGCCTGTGATGAGAGGATGACCCCTACTGGCATCTGCCCTAGGGTTTATCCCAACCCGTGAGGTCACATGTTCCTGTGCCATAACTTGGAAACTTTTGAGATCCCCACCCTAAACCCATCTATACACTTACTGGGCCAGAACACTTTAATGTGAGTGTGGGAATTTGTTGATCTTACTCTTATATGAAATTATAAGCTTGTTTGACTTTTTTTTTTTATAATCTTTTCGAAGATTATATTAGGCGAGTGATTCAGAGGCATTAATTTAGCCCTCTTGTTTACATAAAATTTAAGAAGTTGATTGCCTAACATCTGCATTGATACTGATCAAAGAAATGCTCATTTTGTTAAAACATAACTTGCTCGCTTGAGTGACCTTGCTATAATGAGATTATCATTTTACAATGAATTCTGAGTCCATCATCTAATGGTTTGAGGTAGGTAATTTTGTACCAGCAATTTATACACAGAATTAAATTGACATTGGAATGCATACAGTTTGATTATAAGCTAATAAATTATGGTCCAAATTCACCACCTTTTAAAACACCTACAGGATCAATAAACATTTTTTTTTCAAGGTTGTATTTATGTGTAGCACTGTGACAGTCTATGCCAAAGATAAAAGAGGACTCCCCAATTACCCCTTCATCTTTTAGAAATGTTTTAAATTTTCAATATCACTTTAAAAAGACAAACTGACAAAAGTTTAAAAAAATAAACTAAAAGATGCAGCTTTCCTAAAGCTGCGTAAAACCTACGTATTTTTGTTTTAACATCTTATATCATTAACAATTAAAGATACAGCTTTTCCGAAGCATTTACAAAAAACCGCAGCTCTTGTAATTATCCTTTTTTTGCAAGTAAAATAAAAGACACAGCTATCAAACGCCTTTCTTAAAAAATACGCAGCCTTAAATATAAATACGCAGCTTTTGTACACCTTTCTTACAAAATATTCAGCTTTGGACATAATTACGCAGCTAAAGTGTAAAATACGCAGCTTTGCGCAGCCTGCTTCTAAAATAACGCAGTTAATCACAAAAAACGCAGCTTTAGGATGGATTGCTGCGTAATAGCTACGTTTTAGCTACGTATTTTTCAAAGCTGCGTAAACATTTGACAAGGGTATGCAAGTTGTGAGAAATGTTGTGAATATTATGAACATAATACTTGATATGACATTATAGTATTTGTAAGGTTTAATATGGCACAGCAATCTCATTAAAATCAGACCCTTTATCAGGATATCATTATGATACTCTACACTACTAAGGATCTGACAATGTTGCATTGGAGGTCATTTCAGATTGATCTTATGATTAACCAATCAGATTTCAGCCTACAAAATCTCTCGGTATAGACAGCTTCACTGCGCATGTCACGTTTCATTCAAACTCTGTGGAGCAGTCTATGTTCGGTATTGAAAGAGACAATGTCCGTAACTTTCAGCTTACAAAACACAAACAAATTGCATTGACAAACATAACACATCAACCATTATGGAATATTTGCTGAATAAAACCAAGATTGTTTGATGGAATTCAATAGCGGTACAAAAAAAGTACCGCTTCGTAGGGTTGAACTCGTAACCCACACTAAAATTACATTAGTGGGTAATAATAATATCTTGCTACCAACTGCACTAAGCGGGCCAGATGTATTAATACATACTATATAGGAAACTTAATGTTGCAATAATCTCGGTAGAATATATATTTTCAGATACAAATATGTTTTCAAAAAATATTACCGCGCCCATGATTTTCTTCGTATTCTTGCTGTAAAACATGCCATTTAGTGCATTTCATTGAATTTATCATGCAATCCACAGCATTAACACACGGCGACTTTATATTTTTTCGGATATATGTGTTTTATGTGGATTTTCGTTTGTACAGTTCACTCGAACATCATCTGAAGTGCATATGAAACACGCGATTTCATTGGTTGAATTTAGTTGATCTTCTCATGAATATTGATTAGATGAAAGATCGATCTAACATGACCTTCAAGGCAGTGTTGTCAGATCCTATAGCGGAGAGTATCAAAGCAATAATTAGGATATGTTTTTAATGAGATTGATGGCACAGTGATCACAGAGGGAATCAAATCAGTGACATACAAAGTTTAAACCCATGCCAGATATAGTGACCATGAAGAAATGAAATTGGGTTTGATGTCCCATTAACTCATCATATTAGGTTATATTGGGACAGCAACCTCAGAGGGAGATGAGTTGAAGGATGATGTTTCCCATCAAAGATGCCTTTGGCAGGAATGAACCCACGCGGGGAAGAAAGCGTTGTCTCCAAAGCCAAGGCCTTATCCACTGAGTAACTGAGGCCTTGAAGAGAGACGCATGCAGCAAAACCACACTCCGACCATGTCAGGGGCTCCTTAAGTTTCTCTTTGTCATACCTATAAATACTTGATTGTGCAAAAGGGTTTTAAAGGGACAATGTCCGTAACTTTTAGCTTATAAAACACACACTAATTATGTTCGCACACATTACACACCAAACATTACTGAATATTTACTAATTAAAGCAGGATTGTTTGACGGAATTCAATCGCGGTACAAAAAAAAGAGAAACCATTTCGGGCATTTGAACTCGCAGCCCAAACTAAAATTACACTCGCGGTAATAATAGTGAACGTAAAGTGTTCGACCTAGCTCCCAACTGAGCTAAGCGGGCTATACATATTACCACTAAATACTATGGTCAAAACCTAATATGCTAATGGCAGTCAGTGATCGCAGAAAAGGTAAATACGGTGGGTCCCACTTTATTTACAAATAATAATTTAAGCTTTTTTTTTTTCAAACTCACGAATGTATTACTACAGACCTCTTAGTGTCTATGCTCATGTTTTCATGTATATATTTCACTGAATAAAAGTCAGACAGTTATTTGGTTATGCTCCCTATCTGCTTACTTACGGACAGTGTCCCTTTAAGGGATTTCGAATAAAAAATGTGAAATTTTGATTGTAAATATGAAATAAAGAAATACGTTTTTTTGGCTTTGCGGATTGAAGCGTAAAAAGTCGAGAAATGAATTATGATTGGTATGAATGATATGAAGTATAACTTGCCTGTATTTGTCTGCAGTGTTTGATGCACACCCTTGCAGGGATGTGTCTTCCTGGCAGACTGTGGCACTCCGCAAACCAGGTACAGGTTAGTGAATCAGTCACAGTCTTCACTGTACGCCACTTCCTGTTGTTGTTGTTGTTGTTGTTGTAGTTGTTGTTGTTTGAGAATTATTTCTATTTATGTAGCAGTTGTTGCTTATTTGGTATTATTCCAGATTTCTTGATGTTGTGAATATTATTTGATATTTGTTAAAAAAGAAATCACATTTAGAGAAAAGCTGTTTTCTCCTGGTCGTGTTGCTGAAGCTGTTGTTATTTCAGTTTGATTGCAATGAGGTTTTATTCAGTTAAGATTTGTTAATATTTTGTTCTTTATTTTAGAGGTTTCTTCCTAAAATTACTTAAATGGATACAGAAGTATCCATTACATGTGCATTATAATTGATGTTCCCAACTAAGACTCGCCTGAGACTATGAAAAGCATTAAAACTTGAAATCGTTGACTACTCATAGAAGATAAGTAGTACATTTATTTATGACAAAAGTTCCAAGACGTCCGGTCAACTTCATAGTTACATAAACCCATTCATTATCCATATCGTTCTTTATATACTGATAAAAATAAGTTTAGCAAGTAAATAACAAGTAAATCTTGTTGACCAGATTCTCAGGATATGTGTAGAAGCGGTCATGGGCAAATTATCAGTTATATTAACCCATTTCATTCTGCAGGCAAATCTGATAAGTATTCTTGTAAATCTGAACATTTTTGCGGTTTCTGCTGCTGCAGCAAATTACATTTTGGTGATGTTTTACTTTTTTTTAAATTTTAAAAATAAATTAACAAAACTATATATCATTATGTAGGTATTTAAATTCCCTATACATCAACATGATTTTAAAGCAATATTCATGCAAAAACTAATTGAATGAACATAAAAAAATCATACGTGAGCATGCGAATCGATAAAATGATGTCCTACCTTACTGTCACCCAAATTTTCTGTAAGATATATTTTTCTCTGATAACCCAGTATGTAGATTGTAGACAATTTTAAGTCATTTCTAGTGCTGAAAGAATCTTTAAAATCCATAGAGAACTTCAAAAGTTACACTCATTTTTAGCTCTACTGATCAGAGATCAGCAGAGCTTATGCCGTGGTGCGGCGTCCGTTGTCCGTCCGTCCGTCTGTCCGTCTGTCTGTCCGTAAACTTTTATTTGTAGCGACTTCACAGCTGAAACTACTGGATGGATATTCATGAAACTTTACAGAAATGTTGCCCATAAAGTCTAGTTGATCCTAGCAAAAATTCATGTTGATGTGAAATCCAAGATGGCCGCCAAAGCTAAAAATAGAGTTTTAAAATACAAGTTTGTAGCGACTTCTTCTTGAAAACTATAAGTGATATTGATATGGGACTTTTTCTAAAATGATCAGCATGACATGATGTTGATCCTAGTCAAAAATCGTTTTGATTCAACGTTAAACATGGCTGCCAGTGGCCATCTTTGTTTACATAGAGTTATATAGTAAAAACTTGTAGCGACTACTTCTCTGAAACTACTTGGCGGATTGTCATGAAACTTTACAGGAATGTTGCTCTTGATGTCTAATTGATCCTAGAAAAATTTCAGGTCGGCCGGAAATTCAAGATGGCCGTCACAGCTAAAAATAGATTTTTAAAAATAAGTTTGTAGCGACTACTTCTTGAAAACTATAAGTGATATTGATATGGGACTTTTTCTAAAATGATCAGCATTACATGATGTTGATCCTAGTCAAAAATTGTTTTGATTCAACGTTAAACATGGCTGCCAGCGGCCATCTTTGTTTACATAGAGTTATATAGTAAAAACTTGTAGCGACTACTCCTCTGAAACTACTTGGCGGATTGTCATGAAACTTTACAGGAATGTTGCTCTTGATGTCTTATTGATCCTAGAAAAATTTCAGGTCGGCCAGAAATTCAAGATGGCCGTCACAGCTAAAAATAGATTTTTAAAAAATAAGTTTGTAGCGACTACTTCTTGAAAACTATAAGTGATATTGATATGGGACTTTTTCTAAAATGATCAGCATGACATGATGTAGATCTTTGTGGAAAATTATTTTGATTCGACTTAAACATGGCTGCCAGTGGCCATCTTTGGTTACATAGAGTTATATAGTAAAAACTTGTAGCGACTACTCCTCTGAAACTACTTGACGGATGTTCATGAAACTTCACAGGAATGTTGCTCTTGATGTCTAGTTGATCCTAGAAAAATTTCAGGTCGGCCGGAAATTCAAGATGGCCGCCACAGCTAAAAATAGATTTAAAATAAATAAGTTTGTAGCGACTACTTCTTCAAAACAATAAGAGATATTGATATGGGACTTTTTCTAAAATGATCAGTATGACATGATGTTGGTCCTTGTCGAAAATCGTTTTGATTTGACCTTAAACATGGCTGCTTTGTTTACATAGAGTTATATAATGAAAACTTGTAGCGACTACTTCTTTGAAACTACCTGACGGATTTTCATGAAACTTCACAGGAATGTTGCTCTTAATGTCTTATTGATCTTAGCAAAATTTCAGGTCGGCCGGAAATTCAAGATGGCCACCACGGTTAAAAATAGATTTTCAAAAAACAAGTCTGTAGGGACTACTTTCTGAAATCAAAATCAATCAGTAGAGCTTCAAGGTCATTGACCTCTTGTTAGCTCTACTGGCCGAAGGCCAGCAGAGCTTATGGGATGGCGAGTTGTCCGTCGTCCGTCGTCCGTCCGTCCGTCCGTCGTCCGTCCGTCGTCCGTCCGTTAACTTTTGCCTTGTGAACACTCTAGGGCCTTCATTATTAATCGAATCTTTACTAAACTTTGCCAGTGTCTTTATATCAATGAAAGCTCGGACAAGTTCGAAAACCAGTCGGATTGGATACATTTCACCGGAATTATGGCCCTTGTTTTGCTGAAAAATGCCATATTAAGCCTTGTGAACACTCTAGCACCTTTATTTATTATTTGATCTTTACCAAACTTGCACAGATTGTTAATATCAATGAAAGCTGAGACAAGTTCGAAAACCAGCCAAATCAAATCAGTAACACCGGAGTTATGGCCCTTGTTTTTTCTGAAAATTGCCATTTTCTGCCTTGTGAATGCTCTAACACCTTTATTTATTATTTGATCATTACCAAACTTGTACAGATGGTTAATACCAATGATAGCTTCGACAAGTTCGAAAATCAGCTAAATTGGTTTAGTAACACCAGAGTTATGGCCCTTGTTTTTTCTGAAAAATGCCATTTTCTGCCTTGTGAACACTCTAGCACATTCATTTATTATTTGATCTTTACCAAACTTGCACAGATTGTTAATATTAATGAAAGCTCAAACAAGTTCGAAAACTAGCTAAATCGGATCAGTAACACCGGAGTTATGGCCCTTGTCTTTTCTGAAAAATGCTATTTTCTGCCTTGTGAACACTCTAGGGCCTTCAATATTAATCGGACCTTTACTTAACTTTGCCAGTGTCTTTATATCAATGAAAGCTCGGACAAGTTCGAAAACTGGCAAGATCGAAATAATTTCAGCGGAGTTATGGCCCTTGTTTTGTTGAAAATTGCCATATTAAGCCTTGTGAACACTCTAGTACCTTCATTTATTATTTGATCTTTACCAAACTTGCACAGATTGTTAATATCAATTAAAGCTAGGACAAGTTCGAAAACCAGCTAGATCAGACCATTAACAGCGGAGTAATTGCCCTTGATTTAGTTAAAATTGCTATATTTGGTCTCATTAAGATGATAGGGCCTTCATCTTTCATCCAATCTTTACCAAACTTTACCAGATTGTTTATATAAATGAGAGCTAGGGCAAGTTCGAAAACTAGCAGGATCGGACCATTAACATCAGAGTTACGGCCCTTGATTTAGTTAAAAATGCTATATTTTGGCTCGTTAAGACGATAGGGCCTTTATCTTTCATTCGATCTTTACCAAACCTTACCAGATTGTTTATATAAATGAAAGCTTGGACATTTCGAAGATCAGTCAGATCGAACCAGTAACAGCAGAGTTATGGCCTTTGATTTAGTTAAAAATGCTATATTTTGCCTCGTTAATTCGATAGGGCCTTCAACTTTCATCTGATCTTTACAAAACTTTACCTGATTGTTTATATCAATGACAGCTCAGACAATTTCGAAAACCAGCCAGATTGGACCAGTAACAGATGAGTTATGGTTCTTGTTTTAGTTGAAATTGCTATATTTTGCCTTGTTAATTCGATAGGGCCTTCATCTTTCATCTGATCTTTACAAAACTTTACCTGATTGTTTATATCAATGACAGCTCAGGCAATTTTGAAAACCAGCCAGATCGGACCAGTAACAGATGAGTTATGGCCCTTGATTTAATTAAAAATGCTATACTTTGCCTCGTTAAGATGATAGGGCCTTCATTTTTCATGCGATCTTTATGAAACTTTACTAGATTGTTAATATCAATGACAGCTCGGTCAAGTTCGAAAACCAGCCAGATCGGACCAGTAACAATGGAGTTATGGCCCTTGATTTAGTTAAAAATCCTATATTTTGCCTCATTAAGACGATAAGGCCTTCATCTTTCATCCGATCTTTAAGAAACTTTACCAGATTGTTAATATCAATAAAAGCTTGGACAAGTTCGAAAAACATCCAGATTGGACCATTTACATCGGAGTCATGGCCCTTGATTTTCCGAAATATGCTATATCTTGGCCTCATTAAGACGAAAGGGCCTTCATTTGGCCGGATTTCATTGAAACTTTGCAGGGATGATCAGTACCAAGCCTAGTTGTACATAGTCACCGTGTTCCAGTTGAATGATTTTGGCGGAGTTTTAGCCCTTTAAAGGTTTTAATACACAAACTTTGTTCTGACTAGTTCTCTTGAACCCCTGGCCGGATTAAACGAAACTTTTTAGGGATGATCAATTCAATGTCTAGTTGTGAAAATCATCGCCGTGTTCCGGTTGAATGATTTTTGGCAGAGTTATGGCCCTTTAAAGGTTTTAATACACAAACTTTGTTCTGATGTACTTCTCCTGAACCCCTCGCCAGATTTCAATGAAAATTTGCAGGGATGATCAGCACCAAGCCTAGTTGCGGTTTACAGATATTTGGCGGACTTATGGCCCTTTAAAGGATTTTGATACCACAATTTTTTTCTGGGCTAGTTCTCCTGAACCCCTGGCTGTGCAGACGAAACTTGACAAGGATGATCAGTATCAAGCCTAGTTGTGCATATCATCGCCATATTTCAGTTGAATGATTTTTGGCAGAGTTGTGACCCTTTAAATGTTTTAATACACAAACTTTGTCCAGATTAGTCTCTTCTGAACTCTTTGCCAGATTTCAGCGAATCTTGGCGTGGATGATCAGCACTTAGCCTAGTTGCACCTGTCATTGCCATGTTCTGGTTGAATGATTTTTGAAAGACTTATGGCCACTTATACATAAACTTTATCTTGAGCCAGTAGAGCGTCCACAGGCCCTCTTGGGCCTCTTGTTATAAACCTGACCAAATCCTACACGTATCGGAGTCTCGGTGACCAGCCGTTCCCAAAGATCAGCTTCCCAAATCTTATTGAAGGAAAAATGGGGTAATGCTTCTTCAGGGTGCTGGAAAAAGCACCCCATGGTCTAAATATTGTCTGAGATGGCGTGGATGGAAGTTTTCCCTAACACATCTCTCCTGAATCCAAACATTTTCGTCATTTCCATAGTCATCCAAGTCAAAATCGGCAAAAAAATGAGTCGTGAGTCTGTATCGTTCTAAAGTCATTTGTTTTTAGCTCTACTGATCAATTTTAGCTCTACTGATCAAAGATCAGCAGAGCTTATGCCGTGGTGCAGCGTGCGTCGTCCGTCGTTAACTTTTTTCGTGGCGACTACTCCTCTGAAACTATATTCTAAAAAGTAAGTCATATTACATCTGGCCCGCTTAGCTCAGTAGATAGCGACGTCGACTACTAACATGCGAGTATAATTTTAGTTTGGGTTCATTCCCTCAAATCGGTACATTGTTTTGTACCGCCATTAAATTCCGTCAAACCGTGTTTTTTTTCAGTAAATATTCAATAATGGTTGGTGTGTTATGTTTGTCAATGCAATTATTTTGTGTTTTATACACTAAAAGTTACAGACATTGTCTCTTTCAATACCGAGCCTAGACTTCTCCACAGCATTTTAATGCATCGTGACATGCGCAGTGAAGCAGTCTATATCGAACAATTTTGTAGGCTGAAATCTGAGGGGCTAATCGTAAGGTCAATCTGACGTGACTTCGAATGGAGTGTTGTCAGATCCTTAGTATTGTAGAGGATCGTAGCGTGATAAAGGGTCTGATGTTAATGAGATTGATGTGCAAAAGAGCTTACTATTATAAGCTTTATTTTTTCAGTATATAAAGTGTGTTTCAGTACTTTTAGTGCTTTGAACAAATAAATGATAGGAATTTGTTGGTATATATTTTTGTTATTCATAATTGTTAACCATAAGCAGTGTTCCTCATAGGTTCAACAGAGGTGGTGGCATACTGGTAGGAAATATTTTGATAATACCAAAATGCAATCGAAATATGATTTTCTTTTATACCATATGCAGGTTTAAAGAAATTGCAATTTATATCCAGTTACAAATGAAAGTGCATAATAATGTGAAGTATCGAGAATTTCCTGTTTGAAAAAGGAAGTCTCCCATCTCTGTGTTATTATGTCTCTGCCCCGAACAATATTCACCATTCTCCGACTACGTTAGCGTTTACATGTAGTATTACAGGGTTCAGCACAGTAGTCTGTCGGAAACATGAATAATTATTATAAAAATAGCGCTAACAGACACCATTATGTATATCAATATTGTTACCCATCTGATATAGAAGCAATAATAATCTGCCTAGGATATTGGTCTGGTTAACATCAGTATAGATCTGCCAAACATTTTCTGTAGCATATAAACAGGTAAATCTGAGAACCTGTCCAACAGCTTCTGTAGTGAAAAAGAATTGGGAAAACTGAGAACCCATCCAGCATTTTCTGTAGTGTTTAAATAGGTAAATCTGAGAACCCATATCTCATAGTAGGAAATTCTAAGAACCAATCAATATTTTCAGGGAAATCTGAGAACCCACTCGATCTTGACATTTAGGAAATAGGAAAATCTGAGAGCCCAGCTATTATTTTCTGCAGTCTATATAATAAAATCTGAGCAGCCATCCAGCATTATCATTGATAATGTTTTACCACAACAGTTACCAAACAGATGTGCTCTGAAGATTACATATATCTTATGTCTGTACTATGAAGACATTAAGAAGAAGGCACATTTGTGTCACTAAATGCAGCTATACAAGGAGCGTTCAGATTGTAGTGCAACTGAGTTTATACAAACATAATAACAAATCTGATCATTTTTAGCTAGACTATTCGAAGAATAAGAGAGCTTATGTAATCACGTCGGCGTCGGCGTTGGCACGGCGGCAGCGTCCCACATCAAGGTTTGCGTGTAAGCTGTGTTTACAAGTCTATATCTCTTACATTTCTTATCCTAGCACAACCAAATTTGGCCTGGGCTTCCTTATAGCATTATCTTAAGGGCTGCATAAGCAATTTTGGTTCCTGTAACCCATGGGCTCTCATGGAACCCAAATTATGATAGCCCCTAAAATGTGTCCCATTTCACATCAAATTTTGCGTGTAAGCTGTGTTTACAAGTCTATATCTCTTACAATTCTTAACCTAGCACAACCAAATTTGGCCATTAGCTTCCTTATAGCATTATCTTAAGGGCTGCTTAAGTAATTTTGGTTCCTGTAACCCCTGGGCTCCCATGGAACCCAAATTCTGATAGCCCTTAAAATGTGTCTGTTTCACATCAAATTTTGCGTGTAAGCTGTGTTTACAGGTCTATATCTCTTACATTTCTTGTCCTAGCTATCTACATTTTGGAATTGGTTTCCTTATAGTATGTTGTAAAGGGTTGGGTAATTAATTTTGTCTTCTGCAAATTCTGGGCTCCCATGGAACCCAAATTGTGATGTGCAATAAAGGCAGATCTAGGTGTGCATGTAAGCATGTATATATCTATAATTTTGGTTTGGGATTTCTTATAGCATTATGCATCTTATTCATATTTCACCCATATTGGGGCATGGGCTCCCTCCTTTCCCCCGCCCCCCTCACCCTTTCAAAATACAAGTTTGTAGCGACTACTTCTTGAAAACTATAAGTGATATTGATATGGGACTTTTTCTAAAATGATCAGCATGACATGATGTTGGTCCTTGTCAAAAATCGTTTTGATTCGACGTTAAACATGGCTGTCAGCGGCCATCTTTGTTTACATAGAGTTATATAATGAAAACTTGTAGCGACTACTCCTCTGAAACTAATTGGAGGATTTTCATAAAACTTTACAGGAAT